>QLPN01004419.1:0-13722 GCA_003314395.1 Albatrellus ellisii | reverse complement strand
GTACCTCAGGTGCATTGCAAGAGTTGTCACCTGATGCAGAATTCTCTTCTGTGTGCTGCCTTCGCATCCTGATGGTAGGCTGGAAGGGTACCTGTGCACAATGCAAGTTATACAACTCACATTTGAGATTCATGATGTGCTCATCCTTCAACAGCTGATATGAACTGGCACCCTTGTTATCAAAATTGCAGCCATTCATTGCCTGCACATTTAGCATCATTTGACCAGCACTGATGTTTCCTGGATTTTGGTGGTGCCACTCATTGACATGGTCACACAACCATCTTCCAGTGATGCCTCTAGGCACAAAGATTCCTGTTGGTAGAACAACCTTTCCATCAGCATTATGGCTAATTTTACCCTGCATGATGTAGTCATTGATGACCAAGCATTCATGAATATAGTGATTTGTCTTGCCACAGAAATTGCACATGTTACCATTTTCACACAGTGGTGCAGTCCCTTGTTGTTGTGGACATGTCGCATGTTGGGACTCGAGTGCTCTGGTGATCACCTGAGCCCAAGTGTCCATATCCAGTACTCTTGGCAGTTCTATTTTAATGTTAGTAATGGGTGGTGAAGTAGTAGAAGTAGTTGCAGATGGTGTCAGGCCTGTCATGTGAATTGCCAATGTCATGTCATGAAGCACATAGCATGCTGCTGCCTCTATGTCCTTGAGTGGATACAATTTTTTGCGATCATTTTGCAGTAGGACTATCTGTAAACATAGAGCAATGTGTTCCCACAGACCAGGTGGGAAGCCTTCAGCATAGCAGTTACCCTGCTTGTATTCTGAGAGTCACTGGGCACTCCACAGGAAACCTGCAATGACTACGAACTGGTGGTGGTAGTCAGCAAAGTCACCTAGTGACTGCATACCCAAGAGTCTATGTTCTTGTATGAGGAATGATAAATCTGTGTGGGTCCACTTCCAAGTGACTTCAGACCCAGGGTATTGTTCGTAGATCTCCACTTTGAAGTCTTCATATGTTTTAGTGGTATCTTTATATGTTGGCAGTGTCACCCAGAGGTCCTGGACATCTATGTTTACATAGTGTCACACATGAATTTTACATGTTTGATTATCTTGAATTTGTGTGAGATTGAAGTGGAATTCAAGATCTTCAAAATATTGTCAGAGGTCACAAGGGCACTTCAGGTTGAATTTCAGTGTGGTTTGTTTGTGCAGGTTATGGCAGACAACAACTACGAGCAGCAAAGAGCAAAGGTCCTCCCAGTATGGGAGGAGATTGAGTAGCATTACTGCAGCAGTAAGTGAGAGGTGTGGACAGCAGGGGATTGCCACGACGTATAAGAAGTAGCTGCAGGATGTGATGAGTGTAAGAATAAGGTGTAGAGGAAAGTGAGAACTCACTCAGTGTCTGAAGGACAATGACTGAGGAGATGTAAGGTGAAGAGGACATCTTATATAGTGGGAGTATGTAAGGCTAGAGTGGAGAGAGGATCCTGAAGTACAAGGATGCCTATATGTGAGAGGGACATGTGTCGTCTGGAGTGCAAGTGGAGTGGGAGTGGGGAAGAGTCTCGAGGAGTTGTGGTGATGTAAGGAGTATGTTAATTGTATGTAAGATGTGGGTAATGGTGAAGTGGAAGAGATGCCAAATGAAAATTATATAGACATACAGTAAATATTCAACATGGTTCTGTCACCTCATGTGGGCATCATGTACTGAGTTGCCATTGGTGTGATATGGGGTGGGGTATGTGAGTTAGATTGGTGAGATGGGGTCAGGGTGATAGTCGAGATTGAAGGTGATGATAAAGTGCTGGGTGCTGAGAAGAATGATGAGTCTACAGGAGATGAAGCACATGGGGTTAGGATTAACTCTTCTTCTGTGAGTGGGGAAGGTGTGGAAGGTGGCAAATACTGTGATGGGCCAACAAATTGTTCAATTTTGTCTTGGAGTGCTTCAATCATCAGCAAGCTAGTATGTCTTCATGAATGAAGGTTGTAGTGGTGTCTAGATGTAATCTTGACTTGCAGCCCCTCGCAGTGGGCTCCAATATGATGTGTACTGTGGGTGTATAAGAGAGGAATCTACAATCACAACCACAGTAGATGCTGAAGGGTGTGAGCTGTAAGATCCCCTAGACACCAATAGAAAGAGAGTTAGTAGATTAGGGTGAGAGACGCAATAATGTGATGTGACCAGGTGACAATACAGAGATATGATGGAAACATGGCATGACAATGGCAATGATGGAGACCCAAAATGCAATGTGACGCAATAGAGAACACAATGGAGAACACAATGGAGAACACAACACAATGGAGAACATGATGGAGAACACAATGCAATGGAGAACACAACACAATAGAGAACACAACAGAGAAGGCAATAGACACTCAGTGAAATTGATAACATGACTTATGGGGTGTGCACTTTCACCTTGAGACTTGGATGGGAGAGGGGAAAGCAAATTGTGGGTGGGGGAAATCTATTCTTTCTGGCTGACAATGCACCATCTAAATACAAGTCTAGCTCCAAGACTGGAGCACAACAAAACAAAACAGAAAATTTACAATGTAGGGTCGATCATAGGGATATTTGGAATGCGGTAGGGCCTGGATGCAAACAAATAAAGGATCATACTATTATGGGTGAGTGAAAAAGGAAAAGCACCAATCACATCAATGCTGACTGCATAGCTTGTGACTCCATGGACTGTGTCTCAGCCTATTTGTCCTATCAATCCTGCTCCTTGTTGGCCGAACCCAGTCCTGTAGTCTGATGCCTAATCAAATGCACAATTGATGTGACTGTGGATGATTGTTGTGTGTGGTGTGTTAATGTCGCTGTGTTCACCTGATGTCGCTGATGGTCATTTTCTGGCATTACATGCATGTGATGCTCATTACCATGCCCTGCAACAGGGTTGTTTGCCAGGTTGACAGCACCCTTGTTGTCTCCCTGTAAAACTATTGGAAGAGAGAGGCAAAGCCCTAGTTCTTCAGCAAAGTTGCAGTACCACATGGCTTGCACTGATGTTTGTGATAACACAATATATTCGGCCTCTGTTGAAGACAGCGAAACAATGTGTTGCTTGTGTAACATCCAGGAAATAGATGCACCACAAAGGAAGAACACATATGCACTCATCAATTTTCAATTGTTGCATGATTCCACCCAGTCAGAGTCTGATTGATAACTGAGCACAAGGGAACCAGAACCATCATACCGAAGCTTTAACCTGCACATGCCCAAAAGATAGTGTAGGATGTGCCGTGTTGCACTAAGGTGATCCGATGAGGGGTTTGCACTGTATTGTGCCAGACAGGCAACAGCAAATGTGATATCAGGCCATGACACAATTGTGGAATACAGGAGTGACCCAACCAATTGTTGATAATGGGTGCACTGTGTGGTGGTGCAAAACGATGTGTTTTTGATGAGGTGAACAGATGGTGGGAGTGGTGTAGTGACTGGATTACAGTCTGTCATGTTGAAATGTGCTAATATTTCATCAATATATGCAACTTGATCCAATTCTAGGATGTGCACATCTCGATCACACGATATGTGTAGCCCAAGATAATATTGAGCTTTGCTGAGGTCATGCATGTTGAAAGTCTTTGCAAGGGCACTTTTTAGGCAGAGGATTCACTGCAAATCATGGCCAAAGATGGTGATGTCATCAACATACACAACCACCACCATCTCATGGTGAGAAGAGTCACCTGGTATGTGCAATATGTAGATACCTGCATCCACATGTAGGCAATGAAGACCTTGGTCTAGAAGCACCTTATGCAGTTTGGTATTCCACTGCCATGAGGCCTGTTAAAGACCATAGATAAATTTGAGGAGGTGGCAAACTTTGTCGACATTTGCAGGATCCACGAATCCTTCAGGTTGGAGCATATAAAGTTCTTCATCTAAGTCACCATTCAAGAATGTGGACTTGACATCCATGGCATGAATGTGCCAATTGAAGTGGGCAGCGAGGGTGAAGATGAATTGGAGAGACTCAAAATGCATGACAGGGAGAAGACTTTGTTATAGTCAATACCATGAATCCTTTGGCAACAAGTTGTGCATGGTATCTGCCATCAGTCTTCTTCTTAAATACCCACTTGTTTCAAATGGCCTTGCACCCAGGTGGAAGATTGACAAGTTCCCAGGTTTTCATGCAGGCCATGGCTGTTATGAGGCACTTGCCTTGGCACCTCGTAATGACTTTCTTTTTTCTCTTTTTCTTTCTTTTATCTTACTTACTAGTAAAGTGTAGTATTATTACTACAAGTGTGAGCTTAGCTCCACTTCACTTATTAAGGACTCATCTTTCCTTTCTCTTTTATAGTACTTAAGTATTTACATACTTAAGTGTGAGCTTAGCTCCAAGTACTATATTAGACTTATCTTTTTTCTCTTTATCTTTCTTTATTTATTATAACATTTACTTGCTAAGGACTATTACTATACAATTAGCAAGGAATCCTCTTTCTTGTCTTTATTTACCTTTGTTTATCTCATGTTCATTTAGCACTTGTGGCTGAGCCACACTACTTACACAATGGACACAACTTACTGCACAGTACTGCACATTATCATTTACTTACTGTGCATTACTGTGCAACCTTACTATAATTAGGACTCTGGTTTTGTATAAGTAGTTGAAAGACTGGTGGTCTTAAACCCCAGTCTTGTCAACTTTGCAATCTAGGGATTCCCTTATACTGCGCTTGACTTAAGCTCACTACTAAGCTTCATTCCTCTAAGAACTAAGTCTAAGATCTCTAAAGCCACTCTAAACATCATTAAAGACTTCCTAACCTCATCACTCTGGATCCTCGAATAGTCATTGGTGGAATCATCCTCATCACTATCTCGTTAATCCCATTCTTCATTGTCATTAGGAATATCTATTACATTATTCAAGCATGTACTCATTACCTTGTTACCAGGGGTATTGTTACAGACCTTCCCTAAGACCATCCAATAGGCCGCTCTTAGCAATGGCAGTAAGTTCATACTCACAAGCTTCACACCATTGCTGTGCATCCAAAGAAGACATTGCTTCTTGTAATGTAAATGGGTCATGTGTAACAGCTTGCTTAAGAAGTACAGCAAGATTGGGAGCTGGGAGAGAAGTTGTCAAGTTGTCTTGGTCAGAGTCTTCTTTATCAACTGCCATGAAGGGACATGTGCCATATGCACTGTCTTCAAAGCATGCAGGTCATTGAGTTGTGCAACTGGACCATCACAGGGCTTCTGGAACGATTGGTTCTGCTGTGGTTACAGATGGAGGTGCCAGTGCAACAAGGACTGGTGAAGGTCAGGAAGGTGACAAGGATGATGAGGATGATGAAGAAGATGTTGAGTCAGAGTCTGGTTCAAGTAGGGCATCATTACTGTCCCCCCCATCTGAGGAACCAAGATGCTCCAGTGCTGCATCAGCAAAAAGTTGAAGTGGAGGAGCAGCAGAAACAGGAGCAGGAGTGGGACATGATGGAAAAATTGACTCATCAAAGATAGCATCTCTACTAATGACAAGCCAGTGCCCCCCTTTGTCCCAAAAACACCAGGCCTTTGAAGAGGGCTCATAGCCCACAAAGAGAAGGCCACACACATGTGCATCAAGTTTCATTTGACACTCCTCAGGGGTGTGTATGTATGCCAGACACCCAAAAATCCTGAAATATGAGATGTCAGGTGGCCTGGAGCCAGACCAAAGTGAGGAGGGGGTGTTCCACCCCAGATGGCAAGAGGGTGTGTGATTGTAGAGGTGCACTGCCATATCCAGAGCAAGCTCCCAATATCCAGCAGAGAGGCAGGCACTGTGCAGCATCGCACAAATGTGATTGAGCAGGGTGTGGTTCCAACACTTGGCACAGCTGTTTTGTTGGGGAGAATATGGTGCTGTTTGCTGGTGTTCAATGCCCAGAACAGCTAGTCACTGAGACATTGCAGCATTGATGAATTCACCTCCACAGTCCATCTGAAGGACTTTGAGGTTGCAGTCACACTGAGTTTTTGCCCAGGTGATGAAGAGATTAAAGGCTGCTACAACATGGTCTTTGCTGGAGAGGCAAAACACAGTCCCAAGTCCTGAAAAATCATCTAGAAATGTCACAAAGAATAAGTGACATTGTAGAGATTGTGTTGCAAAAGGGCTGATGACATCTGAGTGAATGAGGTCCAACAGAGCTGTGGCATGACATTTGGAGACCCTAAAGGGTACACAAGTCATCCAACCTTGCATGCAGGGACCACACAGAGTGGAGGGCAGTGAATAGTCAACTGAATACCCTTTCACTGCAGTGGGAGTAAGATGGTGGTGAAGAGATTTAGCTGGGTGTCCAAAACAAGCATGCCAGGTGTCAACAGTGACACACAATGTAGTTGATGTAGCTGATGCAGCCACAACAGTAGAAGAGATATCAATGGGTAACCAAAAGGTTCCAGAGCACAGGACTCCAACAACTTGCAATTGTGACAAGTGGAATATGCAGCAATGCATACCAGTAAATGAGATCTTGAATCCCAAAGTGCTTAATTGACTGATGGATATGAACCTGGCAGCAGCAGTCAGTGCATATAGAACTCTTTTCAAAGTGATTTCAGAGAGTTTGTTATTGGCCAAAACTGTGGCTTTGACAGTCCCAATGCCTAGGTATGACATTTCTGCATTGTTGCCCAGGATGATAGATCCAGGATGGTCAAGCATCTCTATGGTATCAAAATCAGAGCAATGAGGAGTGATGTGGTCTGAGCAACTGGAGTCCAACATCCATTCAGAGTCATGTGCAAGATACCAGCAACCAGAGGATGTAGATTCAGATATAGACAATGATGCACGAAGGGCATTTACAGTAGAAGTGGAGGTGACAGGGGTAGTGGTAGATGTAAATGGTGTGGACTCAACAGCAGCTGCAACCTTTCCTCCTCCTCCAGATCCTCCTCCTTTCTTTTGTTCAAGTTCTGGGTAGAGCTTCCAACAGTACTCCACAGGGTGTGAGGTACCTCCACAGTGTGTGCATTTGTGCCTGCCTCATTTGCGCATGGGCTTGCATGGTTGTGTTTGTGCATGAAGGGTAGAAAGAGTTGTGTTGGACTTCTGTTGGGCTTCTTCATCAAGGATTCGAGCACAAACCATGGATGAGGAAAGTAGTGATGCAGAGCAGGACAAGAGGATGGAAGACACTACATTATCCCATGAGTCTGGTAGTCCAAAGAGAAGTAAGAGGGCAAAGAGTTGATCTCAAATGGGGATCCCTGAAACCTCCAGCTCTGTGCAAGTTGTTTTGAGTTGTTCAATTTGGGTGGATAGTGACTCATCAGGCTTGAAGGTGAAGTGAAAGAGATCACATGCACTGATGAACATGGAGACTGCACCTCAAGAACCATATTCTGATGCAAGTTTTTCCCACATGTCAAATGCCATCATTGTCTTGATGTCCAATACATGTGCAACAATGTTGCCTGCATACAGTGTGATGTGGGTGACCACTGAATCATTGTCAGCCTCCCATTCGATTATGGCCTCCATGTTGGTGGTGACTTCTTCATCCCATGCCACTATCGTAGAAGATCCAGTTGTTTCTTCTTCATGGTGAATTGTCTTCTTAATTGTGATGGGCTTCAGGTTGGAAGTGGTATACCAACAGCCTGCAATCATGAGAGCTGCTTGAACCATTTGCAACCAAACCACATAGTTGTCACTGCCAGTTAGCACAGGAATATCAACCTTAGGGACTCCTTTGGCCATAGCATGTGGAAGTGATGAAAGAAGTTGCATAAGGATGGTGATAAGAAGGTGATTTCCAGTGTGTTGCCTGCAAGAAAATGCTATAACAAAAATGATTGCCCCCCCAGGGCCCATAACCTGTGGAAAACTGGGCAGGGCAGCAAATGGCAAATATAGCACAGCACAAAATAAATATGCATTGCAATAAGGCAGGACAGTGGTGACGATAAGGGGTATTCCCTTGAGGAGACAGAGCAGTGGGCCAAAGGGCCACATCTGATGAGAGAAAATGATGAGGTGTACAGATGAGGGTACACAGAATAGACGAGAAGTTGCTCAGCAGTAGATAAGAGTGCTAGAGTGATAAGACAATACCTTATGAGAGAAAACAACGAGGTGTACAGATGAGGGTACACAGAATAGATGAGAAGTTACTACAAGAGACAGGTATGTCAGAAAGGAGGTAGAGTAGCTGATGAGATACATACCTCAGCAGTAGATAAGAGTGCTGAGGTATGTGGACAAATAACGAGAGGTTTATACAGCTCAATCACAATAGAGTTTAAAAGGAGCTCAACTATAAAACCAAAAGATAGATCCCAAAAAAGGGAAAGAGAGAGTGATGTGATCTGCAAGGGACTAGACAAATACTAATATGGATAAGTATGATCAGCATTGTATAGTAGGTAAAATTGACATGTTGCTCCCTACATTTTTGTTCTTGCTCACATCTCAATCATGCAGTAAACACACAAGAAATAATGTTGTGTCACCAGTATTGGCTGCTTCATCGAGGATGACAGCCCATATCTTGTGGTACTGACCACACCTATCATAACTCAGGGCCACACCAGTGACTGTTTATAGAGGGCATGGTTTCAGTGATCAGCACATTTCATGCCCTACATCTTCTGTTATGAGTATAGATACACATCAACAATAATGGTTGTCATTTGTAATACAATTTTTACAACATTTTTTTTGCTCAATTTGCACAAGTCAGACAATAATAAAAAGACAAACTAAAGTGAAGATGAAAAATGAGGCAATTTTTTTGCTGAATAAACCTATTATTCTTGTCTCTGAGAGTTGTTCCTGTGCATATGCAAAGTGTACGCAAAGTGTATGTGACTGTATGTGACTGTATGCAGTGTCCTGGACACCCCATTGTAATTCCTGGAACAGGGGGTGGTGTACACAGTGTCCATATGTACGCTGTGTCCTTGACATTGTAGGGACACCTCCCATTTTTACCAATGTAGGATGGTGAGGGCCTTGGCAGTGATGGGCATGCCACAGCACTGCTCAAGGGTAGTGATAGCACAGACATTGGCCTGGAAGTTGTGCATGCCAGGACTTGTGTGTTGGAGATCAGGCATGGCACAGTCCATGCAAGCTTATGTATAGATGCAGCATTTAGGCATATAAAGATTGGTTACTTTGTTTTGTACCCCTTCACACAATTGCCCTACCTTTACCCCCCTAGGACAAACATGCCATTTTGTAGTGTTCAACCATTCATTTCAACATTGTGTAATGTGCATGGCACCACAACAAAGAATCCTGTGAGGGCAGACATTTATTGAGCCATAATTCTGGGTCTCAGCATCTTGGCAAAACAATCTAGAGTACCACTTTTAAGTTCACAGGATCTGGAGGGGGGGTACTGTGAGGCCAATGTTTGCCAGCAAGGTCACACAATGTAAGAGAAAGGGGAAAGGGCTAACAAGGGGGATGGGGTCACACTTAAGCAAACAGGTATCCCAGATGTATTCAGCTGAAGAGTAACTACAATACAGCTGAAGTATATATACTAAAGGGAACCTGTGCACATACCATGTATGTACTGTAAGGCAGGCCTATCATAAAGGAATGTGCAGCATTCCTGTGAACAATCAATAAGCAACTTGCACAGCATCTGTGAGAAGCTCTGTAAGCAATTGTGAGAATATGTGTCATATATGTATAGTAATTGGGCCGATGACAAATGATGAATGAATCATATATAATTGCAATAAGATCTATCAATGATCTGATAAGATATCTCTTGTAGATCTTGAGTGATAAGCATAAGAGAAATCATAAAATGAAAAGAAAAATAAACATGTCCTGACAAACACCCCCTCTTTTAGGGTGAGATGACTCAATGAGCATATGATATTCCTGTGGATCCAAATCCTCCTTCACCTTGATTGGTTTCATCTAAGTCTGTGACTTCATGAACATTGGCAATAGATATATGTTGAAGAATCAATTGAGTGATACAATCTCCAGGATTGACTTCAAAATCATTTTCACCAAGATTGATAATGAGTATTTTCAATACTCCCCTATAGTCAGAATTGATGACACCCACACCAATATGGATAGAATTCTTAACAGCCAAACCACTGTGAGGCACAATATGGCCATAACAATGATCTGGTATAGCTAAGGCAATTTGGGTGTCCACCAATTTTTGACCATGTGAGGGAATAGTGATTTTCTCAGCACTATAGAGATCTAATCCAGCAGCATACTCTGATCCTTTTGCAGGTAATTTTGCCGATTCTGAGAGTTGTTTGATGGGTAGTGAACATTTTTGAATAGTACAAATGGTGAGTGGATGTTTGGAATGGAATTCTTTGACCAGCTTTGGTACATCTTTGATGATGTGAGTAGCTGGTTCCCAGGAATTTTCATCTCCTGGGTAATTCTTCCATTTGATAAGGTATTGCATTTTGCCTTTGTATTTTTGACTATTCAAAATTATTTCAACTTTGTATTGTTCTACACCATCTTTGATGATCAGTGAAGGTGGAGGTTTGATGATTCTTTCAGGAATATTGTTTGGTGTATATGGTAGAAGTTTGGCAACATGGAAGACCAGATGAATTCTCATAGATTTTGGTAATGCCAATTTGTATGCATTGTTTGACAATACTTCTATGATTGAGTATGGTCCAAGTCATTTGTGATCCAATTTTTTTGTGGGTCTTCCAGATTGAATATTGGTTGCATCTAGCCAAACTTTTTCTCCAATTTTGTATATGGGCATGGCTCCTCTGTGAGCATTGTAGTACTTCTTCATATCCTCAGCTGCTTTTCTCAGCACTGATTCCACATCATCTCTTGTCCTCTTCATTTCCTAAACAAAATTTTCTACTGAATCCATAGTGGACATCTTGCCCGGTTTGAATCCCATTTGAGGATTTTGTCCAGAGTTGAGAATAAATGGGGAGTATTTGGTTGTGGCATTAACTCTATTGTTATAACAGAATTCTGCCATGGGTAGCCAATTCATCCAATCTGATTGTCAATGATCTACAAAAATTCTGAGATATTGTTCTATCTCTTGATTGATTCTTTCTGTCTGACCATCATTTTGGAAGCAAATTGAGGACCTCAATCAGATAAAATCTTTTTGGGTAGTCTGTGATGTTTCCAAATATTGTCTCTGAACAATCTCACTACCCCTTCAGTGGTTACATCAGATGTTGTTGCCATAATGTGAATCATTTTTGAAAACCAATCAACAACTACAAGTATTGAGTCATATCCCTGACTATCTGGCAATTGTGTAATAAGATCTGTGGATATGATTTGCCAGGGATAGGATGGTATTTCATTTGGAGTTAATTCTCCTTGTGGTTTCTTTGTGGTTGTTTTGGTTCATTGGCAAATGTCACAACTTTTGACATATTTTCTGATGTAAGCTGCCATTCCCTTCCACAAAAATATTCTTGACACTATCTCCAGTGTCCTCCAGTGTCCTGGATGTCCAGCAATTGGAGTATCATGACATTGCTTGACGACTTCTGCTCTGCAACTGTCTAGGATGAGGATCTTGTCTTTATATGTAAGTAATCCTTGTTTGTTCTGTCCCCATCCTACAATAGTAGCTGTCTTTGCTTCATCTGCTGATAATTCTGACCACATTTTGACATCTCCATCTTTCTCTTGTTCATCTGCTATCTTCTGAAGTAGTGGAATGTTGTTCATCAATATTGCTTGTATATGATTTGGTTTGGCAAAAAATTCTGGTTTGAGCAACATGACATTCTCGTTGTCATTTTCCACCCCCTCTTTATGATCCACTCATCTCAAGAGAAGATCTGGTTTGGCTGAACTCTTTCCCAGTCTGTGGGAAAGGTGAAAGTTGAACCTAGAAAGAAATAGAGACCATCAGGCCTGGTGATGGTTCAATTTCTGGGCACTCATAAAGTACTCTAGGTTTTTGTGATCTGTAAGGATTGTGACTGGACTATCTGTTCCTTCTAGATAGTGTCTCCATTGCTTTAGTGTGTGTATAACAGTAAGCATCTCTTTGTCATATATATCGTAATTCCTCTCTGCAGGAGAAAGGCCTTTGCTAATATATGCCACTGGGTGCCACTTTTCATCGTCCCTCATTTGTGACAAGACTGCTCCCATAGTATAACACAAACTGTCCACTTCTATCAGATATGGTTGATTGGGTTCAGGGAAGACTAAAACTGGTTTAGAACATAACACAGTTTTGAGATTTTTAAACAAGTCTTTTTGTTCTTGATCCCAATACCATTTGATGTCCTTTTGTAGAAGTGAATTGAGGGGTTTAGCTATGTCCAAAAATCCTCTGATAAAATGTCAATAAAATTTTGTGAAACCCAAGAATGAGTGAACTTTGGTAATGGAAGTTGGTGTTGGCCATTCTGCAATTCCTTGGATTTTGACAGGATCCATCATGATTTTGTCAAAGGATATTTTAAGTCCAAGGTAATCGATTTCTGTTTTCTTGAAATCACATTTCTCTGGTTTCAGATATAATTTGTTATCGCATAATGTCTTCAACACTTCTTCGACTATGATTCAATGTTCCTCCAAAGTTGCCATGAAGATGAGGATATCATCCATATAGACCACTACTTTTCCTTTTGCTATCAACTCCCTAAAGAGATGATTCATCATTGTTTGAAATGTAGCGGGACTATTGGTGAGTCCAAAGAACATAACAAGAGGTTCAAATAATCCTTTGTTTGTTATGAAGGCAGCCTTCCATTCATCTCCTTCTTTGATTCAGACATTGTTATATCCCCATCTGATGTTGAGTTTTGGTGAAGTATTTTGCTCCTTTGAGTTTATCAATCAATTCTGATAGTAATTTCATTGAGCTGTCAATAGTCTTGAATTGGATGTAATTCTCCTGACTTCTTTTTGATAAAGAAAAATGGAGAAGCCATTGGTGATTTGGAGGGTCTGATTCATCCTGATTTTAGATTTTCATTGATAAACTTCTCCAACTCCTTTTGTTCTGAAAAGGAAAGATTATAGACTTTTCCCATATGCATTTTCACATTTGGTTTCAATTTGATTGCATGATCCCAAGTTCTTTTGGGAGGTAGTTCGTCAAATGATTCTTTTGTGAATACCGATTTGAAACCATGATATGCTTTTGGTACTATGTCTTCAAAAGATTTCTTTATCTTTTGCTTTTCTGCTTCAATTGCAAGATCCTGAGATATATTGGATATTGATGCTTCGAGTTCAGGATCTCCAATCATGATACATAGGACTTTGTCTTCTTTTCCTATGGTATCATTGTCTTCATTGTCAACTTCTTTCAATTCAGGAACTTCCTTCTTCTTCTTCTTCTTCTTCTTCTTCTTCTTCTTCTTCTTCTTCTGTGGACAGTCTCTTGATATATGCCCCTTTTCTCTACAGTTGAAGCAAATGATCTCCCTTTGTCTCTATGCACAGTCTACGTCCATGGGTACCATATCATTGCTGGCTTTATGAGATGGTGTAGAAGGATTAGTGGCAGTTGAAGGAGTATTGCAGTTGTATCTGGGTCCCCAGCTTGAGGATCCCCTGTCTGCAACCCATTGTTTAAACTCCCTCATGTGCCAAACCATGCTCTGTGCCATCTGTTGCCAAGCTAGATAGGTAGTGGGAGGGGTATTGATATTGTAAATCCTTTGTAGAAGGTCTACATTGAGTCCTCTTTTGAAGCAGTCAATGAGTGCTTCATCATCATATTTTGTTTTTGCTGCT
>QLPN01004418.1:0-15371 GCA_003314395.1 Albatrellus ellisii | reverse complement strand
TCTGTATGGCGATGGCCTTTGAGCGAGATGATAAATACGGAGACCACCACGTTGAAGTGCTTGTTTGAGACCTACCAAAGTAGTCATCGCGACGCCGGTCTCGCCCACCTGCTGAATGATACCTTTTCGGAAGCAATGTGTTGGCTGTGCCCCACAGGCAAAAAGGGTGGACGCACCTTGTGACGTGCAGAAGGCACCAGTGTAGGCCTTTCCCTCATTGACCCACTTGGCGTCGAGGACGCTCCCAATGGCTTGCAGCATGTCTGAACAAAACAGAGAGAACTATGCCGATTCAGACAGTGTGTTGAGCCTATAATACATGCCGAATAGCACTCACCATGTAGATGTCAGCAGGCTCTTGCAAAAGTCGCCATGTGCCTGGCGAGGCATGCTTGTAATGCCGAACAACATTTCTCTACCACAATGGAGGAACGCGTGAGGTCACGAGCTTCTGCCTCGCCGGATTCGCAAAGGACGCACGAAGATAAGGATAAATATAAGGAGGAGTGCGAGAACGGATATGACTCCCGCCTCTACAATGAACTGGGATGGAGAAGTTAGCAATGAAGTGATAAGTAGCGACGGTACCGAGCCGAAGGGGTGATGACGTAACTGCCAAAGCGACTACTCACAGCGAGCCCAATGATATCCCCTCTGTCTAAACAGGACTCGTCCGCGCTCCCAGTGCAGACGGTGCCATTGGCACTTGCCATGGAAATGAGGCTCCTGGCGAGCAAGGGTTGCCTGCGGGGGGTGTGATGAAGGAGAATGAATGACTCGGAGGCTCGAGGGACAGGGATATTTAAGGAGCAGTGCTCCAGCGGCTAAGCGAGGCGCGCGCTCTGGTTTTGAAAGGACAGCCGAGCAAAAGGCACGGTTGATGAAAAGGGTAAGTATCTAGTACCGGTCGAAACTTGGGTCTACGCCTCGTAGCTCGCTCGAAACACAACATCCCATCGTAAAGAGTATATAGGCAGAAGGGGACATGTCAAGACTGCATAGGAAATTTTATCTGGTTTTATGATTGAGGTGCAAAGACCGGGGGAATTCGAAATGACGGATGAACAATTTCCCCGACGTACCAGTCACGCATGATCGATGACCATCAGCATCCGAGAGACTTGCTATCACCGCAGGGCCAGGGGCAGTCTCAGCATCCGGGACGGTTTTTGTGGCGGCACTGAACTGGCCTTGTCACATCGGCGCAGCCATCAAGATAAACCATATAGGTGATACTAATCGAAATGGCTGTGGCTTCAGCGTCGCTGATATCGAGCGAATGTAGCCGGAGCCGGACGAACGGGGCAACGAAAGCCCGGGCTCCGCGATCTTGGTCTCCTCTCAATCAAAACCGGAGACAGACAGTGCTAGTACATACATGTACCTGGAACAAACGGACCATCGGTCACAACGACAAATTATATGGCGCGCTTGTCCCGGGAAAGAACAGCCCGACAGGAGGGGGGGTTAGAAAGGATAATCGCGCAAGGGGCGTATAAGACCGAGTAGCTATCTCTTCTGCATCCGCGCCATAAGCTTGCACAGCCCAATCTCGAGCTAAGGAGTCGTTACAAGTGACCGTCCTCATCTTCGAGTGGCATGACTTGGTGACCAAACTACCAGGGTCAGTGGCATTGAAATACTGTACCAGTTCGCCGAACGTTTGCCTACCTCAAGTCTGTACGTAACCAGGCACGAGTGCAGAAATTGTCTTCGACCGGGTAACTGGCGCGGGCGGCGCGCCTGATCAGTGACCTCCGCCGCATTATTTCTCCGCGACTCGAACACCTCGCCACATTTTTCCTTCAACAATCCCAAAAGTTTCGGCCCGCAAGGATCCCTAGCTGTGAGGTAGTTCATACCCACCCACCGCGGCCCGCCCTCATATCTCCCATAGGCCGGCACTGTCGTTGAAGCCTGGGAGCATTCTGCACTGTTTAACGTAACTTCCACCTATCCCTACATAGTAAGTTACATACTCTTGTACCAATCTTATGTCAGTGCCTGCCGTGATCCGTTTTCATTCCTATCGCGTTCCAGCTACACTCGAAGAGTTAACGCTAATTGGCCTCGAGCTCTCCATCTCGCTCATCTAATTACTATTAGCTACCACTAGCTCGTGCATCCCCACATCTCGTGCATCGTTCAAAACAATACATTTCTACTACAAATCTTCAAACTAATACATGCATATGAAATGATAAATCATAAGAATGTCCTACAAGCTTTAACGGATGCGATCTAACAAGAAACAAAAGAGATAAATTTTTGGTGGCGACAACAGCTTGTGTCACCCTCAATGTCACCTGCCGGTACTGCCGCAGCGGAGTTTGGAACTCAGACACGCTAGTGGCGACACGTCTGAATGCATACATGGGTGAGTAGTATGGTCCGCACTCGAATTGGTGGGAAGTGGGAAGGTCCCAGAGTTCCTATCAAAGAGGCTCGCATTCAAGTTGCCATCTATGACACCTTGACTGGTGTTTATAGCACTTTGCGGAGTGCAGCTATAGCTCAAGGTAAGCACTCCCTCAGTAATCTTGATGTAACTCAATTTTCCTTTAGGTGCCCCCATGGACTGTGTGAGACCATGCTTCAGGCAATCGTGGCGCTCGGCGATCATTGCTCAATGAATCCCAAGAAAAGGTACTGGTGGACTGGTGCCACCATAACTCAGATTCAGCAACCCTCTCCATCCCCGAAAACTCCATGCTCAAATATTCAAGATGGTGAAGGTTTACTTTGGCAAGAATTGGGTCCGCCGCTTCCTTTCTCGTTACGTGGATATCATTGTTGTGAAACCCCGAGGCCTGCATCCAAAACGCGCACAAATTTTCAACAAGGCAATGATCACGGAATATTTTGATATGCGCAAGGCCTCGGACGATAAGTTTAAAGGAATTCCACCAGAACACAACTGGAATGTTGATGAGAAGGGGTGTCAGATGGGAGGTGGCTGAAAGGGAGACAATTCAAAATTTATCTTCTCGAAAAACAATCGAGAACCCTATCGTATCCACAGTGATAATTTAGAGCTGGTCACAGTAATTGAATGTGTTTCCATTTTTCTCGCAAATGCAAGGATCTTTACCCATTCCATATTCAAACCATCGGCCCAGGCAAAATCACATAGGTGCTGGATTTTCACCAACTGTTCCTGTCACATCCACATCATCACAGCCATTGCCATCTGGGCATCTTTATAATGATCACAGTCTATATTATTCTGGCAACCCGCAGTACATATTTTAGATCACTACATAGCCAGTACACTTCATACATATGGTATATCTTCCTTAATGTCTAGTGCTGAACGGACTTTGAAACCGGCCAGTGTGACGATACCGTGACTTTCCATTACATTTGTGTGACTGCACGAGATGTGGTGTGCACGAACTAGTGGTAACTAATAGTAGACAGCGGGTCACTTCAAATGCGGAGCGACCGTCTTCCGCTAAGATCGGCAGCTATCACGACCCAAGTAACGCAAAGAGGTCCATTCGAATTTAAACACTGCCTTGTCAATATCACATCAGAATGCGACCCGACCAGTACACAGCTCTGCATAACATAATTACATTAAACAGTGGCGGACCGAGTCCAGGCCATGACAAAAATAAGTTATTTCCTTTGCCTAAAATACAACGACCCTGTAACAAAACAAAACAAAAAACAGCTGGATAACGTATGAACTAAGTTGCGTCAGTCGTACAATAGAGTCTCTTCAAGGGAATATGTGTATCCAGCAGCAGGCCTCTATACCTGCCATCTTTCCAAGAAGGGTTCTAGAATGTCGGCATCGTCTGTTGTCGACTACTAAGCACTGGGACTGAGTGCCTTGTTCACGAGACAGCAGAGTCGACATACGACGACGACACGACGCTGCAGCGCCGGGAGATATTCCAGTCACCATCCTCGTTCAGACGCCCGAGTCGCAGTTGATCCCTTGCGTCCACAGGAACGCGAGTGCGCGGGAAGGGTCCGAAAAGAAGGAGCTGCGGGCGTGTGAGCAGGAGGAGCATCACGTTCATCGCGCCGGAGAGGGAGTAGAGGGAGACGACGATGAAGGTCAAGGAAGACATCCCGACGGAGGTGGCGATATTTGGGTCCCCAAAAGTGATCCAGCGCACAATCGAGAGAGGGAGCACGAGGATAGAGTAAACGAGCGGATAGCTGGGGCGTTTAGGGAAGACATCAGAGGTTCGTTCGTGAGAGACAACGATCGGGGCTCACACTAGCATAGTGAAGGCGCGCCGGCGCCGGTCCTCTGCATCCTGGATGTCAGGCTCCCAGTTCACACGGAATCGCCACCATTGGCTTGGATCTACAGAAAGGTTTCCTCGACTCCAGAAGTAGAGGGGAATGTATGTAAGAAACGAGATGAGGAGAGTGATCCACAGCCACAAGTATTCTCCTGCGATACGCTCGCCAATGTAATGTCTGCCGTTGCGGATCCAGCACCAGTACTACAGGAGTTTTAGACATGTCAAGACTAGTTAAGGGAATACTTACAGGCGTGGGAGTCTCGTAGTCTTTCTGAGTGGAAACACTGATGCTCACAAAGAGGATCACAAAGAGCCATATGCCGCCCACAACAGTAAAGGCGACTGTGCAGTTATGTCCACCCTTTCTCCACATCACCGTAATAAATGTATGGACGGCGATGGCCTTCGAGCGAGATGATAAATACGGAGACCAACACGTTGAAGCGCTTGTTTGAGACTTACCAAAGTGGCCATCGCGACGCCGGTCTCACCCAACTGTTGAATGATACCTTTTTAGAAGCAATGTGTTAGCTGTGCCCCACAAACAAAAAGGATGGACGCACCTTGTGACGTGCAGAAGGCACCAGTGTGAACTTTCCCCTCGTTGACCCACTTGGCGTCGAGGACGCTCCCGATAGCTTGCAGCATATCTGAACAAAACAGAGAGAGCTACGCCAATTCAGACAGCATGTTTCGCAGTGTTGAGAAGGGCACCTATAAATTCATGCCAGATAGCACTCACCATGTAGATATCAGCAGGCTCCTGCAAAAGTCCCCATGTGCCTGGCGGGGCATGCTTGTAATGCCGAACATAATTTTTCTACCAAAGTGGAGAGACGCGTGAAGTCACGGGTCTCTGCATTGCGGGATTCACGAAGGACGTACGATAATAAGGCTGAAGATCAGGAGGAGTGCGAGGACGGATATGACCCCCGTCTCTACAACGAACTGGGATAAAGAAGTTAGCGATGAGATGATCGGTAGTGACAGGCGGCAGTAAGGATCAATCGAGGGGTACCGAGCCGAAGGGTTATCGAGTGGGACAATGATATGACTGCCAAAGGGATACTCACGGCAAGCCCGATGCTCTCCCCTCTGTCCAAGCAGAATACTTCCAGGCTATCAGTGCAGGGGGTGCCACCGGCGCTCGCCATAGAAGCGGGGTTCCTGTTGAGCAAGATATGACTGCGGGAGGGGGTGATGAGGAAGAATGAATGACTCGAAGGCTCGAGGGGCGGGGGTATTTAAGGAGGGGATTCATTACAGGCACAGGCAGTGCTCCAGCGGCTATGCGAGGCGCGCGCTCTGATTCTCAGGGGCGGCTGAGCGAAAAGCTCGATGGTGAAAAGAGCAAGAATAGTTACCCTACACTCGTAGCGGTCAGCATGTTGGTCTGCGCCTCGTAGCTCCCTCAGAACACAGCCTCCCTCTCATCATGAAGAGTATAGGCAGAGGGGAAAATGTATATGCTATATAGGATATCTTACTCCGATTTACAAGTGAGGCGCAATGACATCGGCCAGTGACCGAAAGGAGGAAGGAACTCTGAATGAATAATTTTCCCGATGTACCACGTGTTGTCACACGTATTGATTAACAGATCCTGCTATCACCGAAGGGCCATTTAGTAGTCGCATCAAGGGGTTTTGTGATGGCACTGTCATAGCCTTGTTACGAGATCTCACAACTTAGCACATACTAATTGAATAGATGTGAGAGCAGTCTCACGATGAATGATGAATGACATATGATGGTTGCGTGTTGGCTGTGGATATCTGGTAAGCATATGAAAATGCCTTCTTGAATATCAAATCTATCTAGATTTGATAGTACCCAGAGGTCTTTAGATAAATCCCTCATTGAGCATATAGTCTAAATGGGCGTGATAGCATTTCCGGTACGGAAGTCGGGCATGTTCAGTCTACGAGATTTAGGTTTGACCAGACACAGTAACAAGTAATATTTGGGTTGCCAATCAGTTGAATGTCAGAAATATAGTAATAATAGTATAGCTATGATGAAGCATGGGACGAAATGCACCAGGCCATGGTTGACGAAGGGAAGGGGATTACACTACATGAGGGGATTGAACATAAAGGGCGGGGCGTAAGTGGAATACATAGCGAATCAATATTCCATGGCATGGAGGAACCAGTGAAAGAAGCTTACGCGCTCTTCAACTCGCGTATAGGACAAATCAAATGTGGAAGGGGCGACGGGCTTGCATGTGTGGGCGGATAACCTGATACAGGTACGTGACAGCATACATTGTTCCGAGTTCCGACTGGTGCAAAAGCGTGCACTAATACTCAGCCCTGCGGCTTGGGGCCAAAAGAGATGCCTACCGGTTTGTCGTCGACAGACGTCCACGCACGGCCGGCGCGAAGCACATGACTCGGACTCTCAAGATATCACCGGTACCGGCGGGTAGCAGCGCATCTGCCTCCGCGATGTCCGCATATAGCATGGATGCATTCCTAACTTATAGTACCTTTAACATGCATTCCAACCTTATCACCTGGTACAAAAGCCTGCGTCGGTCGCTTTTCATCTCTTCATTCACTTTTCTCTCTTCTCTTTCTTTCCCGCCGCGACACTCAATACCCTAGTTACCTTATAGTATTTCTTCTAGTATAGCCCACATTCCTTCAGCCTATACACCTGCCGTACCTGGCCGCAAGACATCTAAGCACATATCCTGCCCGCTCTCCGCCATGAACAGGCGGAATTTGTTGCCCGCCGCCTCCGCCTTATGCGTAGTGGCCTCTCTGGCCTCTGCTCAGGTCACAATGCCCTCTCCTAGCCAACCGTTGGACAACGGCAATCCTGGCACCTACAAGTTGGTCGGTAACAGTCTCGTGAGCGGTCAACAGGTCTGTCCTCTTCTCCGTATAACTATCCATACGTGCGCTTGAGCAGATGATACATCGATATTGACCCCGTTATCTGCAGTTGTTCCTCGGCACCCTCAACAGCGTCTACATCATCGACAAGACCGAGAACAACCCATCTACGGTCAATGGCCACCCGGCGTGGGCAGCAGGTAAGCTTTTCACACACTGTCGTATAACAGTCTCGTTGATCTCGTCCGTTTAGAGTACTCTCTGGACACAAATGAGGCACGAACGATGGACATCATCACAAACACATTTTGTGCAGTATGTAGAGAAATCAGTTAAGTTATTGATGGGGCAGATACCAACATGTTAATCGCCTTAGGGAGGCAATGTCCTCGGTAACGGGACATGGGTCAACGTCGGCGGCAACGTGGCTGTGACCTATGGGGGTGATAGCTCCCAAGGCCAGAATGATCCGCCATACCGTGATTCGGACGGTGCCCATTCGTGCGTGTATATGATACGATGTTTCTGACATCTATTTATTGACTGCTATCACCTTCTGTCCTCGTCCAGCATTCGGTAGGCTGCAGGACTTTCGATCACGAGAGTTTCTCTGACCTTGCATCTTCAGTCTTCTTGATCCCTGCGATGATGGCAATTGCGAGTGGAACGTGTTGCAAGGCGGCATGACTACCAGGCGCTGGTATCCTTCAGTGTATGCATTTTGACTATCCTTTTCATAGTCTAAGCTGATTGAGTCTCAGCGAGCCCCTGGAAGACGGAAGCTTGCTCATCGTGGGTGCCTTTGTTCTGTGCAATTACTGTCATTTGAACGTGGCATGTTCTACTATAGATTGGTGGCTGCCAATGGGGAGGATTTGTCAATGACGCCGAACAATCCAACCCTACTTACGAGTTCTTCCCTTCTCGAGGTGACCCTGTCAGGTCACAGATCTTGGAAAATACACTACCGGCCAATTTATATCCATTAACTTGGTTGCTTCCTTCCAGTCGAGTCATGGTGCAAAGTAACTGGGGGACATCTATCATCGACTACCATACAGGACAAGAGTATCCTCTCGATGACATGCCAGATGCAGTCAGAACGTACCCGGCGACTGCTGGTGTCGCTATGCTTCCCATGACGCCTGCCAACAACTGGACGGCAACGATTCTATTTTGTGGAGGTTCCAACATCCCGTCTGAAAAGTGAGTCATTCCTTGATATTCATGTTTCTCAATGGCTAATTTTTCAATTAGATGGGTGACGAATTGGCCAATCGTCCAACACCCGACTTCCACGTCTTGTGTTTCAATTACGCCCGACGTATCAGGCACTTATACTCATGTTGATCCACTTCCTGGAGGCCGCACAATGGGCAACCTCATCCTCCTGCCCAATGGCAAGATCATTTGCCTGAACGGTGCGTCGATGGGCGTCGCAGGTTACGGCCCCGAAGATTGGGCCATCGGCCATTCATACGCGGACGATCCCCTTCTCCAGCCTTGGATGTATGACCCGAATGCACCTGCCGGATCGCAATGGACTCAGGATGGTTTATTCCCTAGTAATATACCGCGCTTGTACCATTCCACAGCGACGCTCCTTCCGGATGGTTCGTCTCCCTATATATTCTCCAACTTCCGGTCTAATTGCTGCTGTTGATTCACAAGGTTCCGTATTTGTTACGGGTTCCAACCCGAACCCAGACTTTACTGGTGGAGATGATTTCAAGTACAAAACTGAGTACCGAGTTGAAAAGTTCTATCCACCATACTTCGGTACCCGCCGCCCCCAACCGTCTGGCATTCCTCAAAAACTTGGATATGGAGGTAGTTTCTTCGACATCAATCTCTCGAAAGATGACCTTTTCGGCGATTCTCAACACGCAAAGGACGCAACTGTTGTTGTCATGAAGACCGGTTTCTCTACACATGGCATCGTTTGTATTTTCAGTTCAGGCTTGTCGCTGAATACTGACGATACGTGCCTCACAGAACATGGGGCAGCGGCTTGTTCAGCTTGAAACAACTTATACTCCAAATGCCGATGGTTCTATGGTGATGCACTGCAGCCAGCTTCCTCCTAATCCTGCCGTTATGCCCCCCGGGCCTGCATGTATGTGCCTTTGATACATCTCTGCCGGTTCAGCACCCAATTTCACTATCCGGCTGTTCATTAGGGCTCTTCGTTGTGGTAAACGGCGTCCCATCTGTGGGTGTACCGGTGATGGTTGGTTCTGGACAAATCGGTAAACAGCCCATTCAAGATGTTACTGCTCTGCCATCTGCGGTACCTCCGGAGACACACGTGCAAGCCGGACAGCAGCATTCCACAACCAGCGGGGCCATTCGTAAGGGAGGTAGATGGCTGCTCAACGAAGGCCGCGGAGCTGCCTTGTTCCTCAGCCTTGTTAGCTTGGGGCTCACGCTGGCCGTCTATTAGGAATCAGGTGGAACTTGGCTTGAGCTTCGACGAGGCGATTGTTGACCTCCCCGGCTCCGATTTGCAACCAATTTTGTTGTCATCAACGACCCTGACGCATTTTATAGGACAATGCATAGAGTACGTCTGGGAGATTTGTCTGTATCGATGGGTTTCACTGTATTACAAGATGAGTACTTTCATGACATGACGGACATTGTACAGGGACTCTAGATACACTATCTGCATTCTAGGACGCATCATTATAGAACGTAGCATTAATAGTTTATATCACACGGTGCTTCTGGATGATCGAAGACGCGAACTCTAGAAATGTATTACGATGTATTTTCATTTGGCATTTTGAGGAACGATGACCCGATGCAGCGGCAGTCCCAGCGCTTGTTTGGAGATAAGATGGACAAGGCTGCCAGTGCCATTCACCTTGTCTTCCACTACCAACGTATACCATCATCATCATGTTACATCAAACCCCACCATACTACCGCGCTCTCACTCACTCATCGTCCCTCACTTCTGGTGGCGCGACGCCCAGTGGCTTCCATACACCAACATCGCCCGGAACCCCTCGCCCGCCTAGCATGCGATCGATGCCTTCCACTGCAGCAATGCACGTAAAGCGCGTAACGCTTACCTCCAAGAAGAACTGGTGGATGGGTGCGTCTTGCCAACCACGTCGATGACCACCTGCGTACAACATTGACAAATCGATCTATACGGTCTCAGTCGAGTTGGATGAAGAAGAGCAGAAGCAGCCACCTCATTCCTTCACTTCAAATGAAACGGTGTATAATGACTATCCGACCGCTCCTGACTACCTCCACCTTCTTCACCACCACTATACTTCCCTGGACAGGCCAGCATCTCCTCCTGCTTCCCCACCTCTTTACAATCCCCCGCGCCACCCCGGTTCCATCTTTTCGTTCCCCATCCCCACCAACTACTCCGCTCCGCCAAGTCCGACCGCCGCGCTTGCGCCATTTGCACAGGGCTCCGCGTCGGAGCTGTTCAAGTGCATCGTGAAGAAGCCAGATATCATACAGCTCGAGATCAACGGCGAAATGCAGAGCAACGCCACGGACGTCGCCGCACAATTCCTTGCGGAGCTGCGCGTCTATACGAGCGTCGCGCCACACCGGAACCTCCCCACGTTTCTCGGGTGCCTCGAGCACGTCGGCATGGTCCTCGAGCTTGTCGAGGGCCGCACGCTGCATGAGATGCTCCGCGCTGCACACCCCGCGCTGCCACCCGCCACCCGCTGCGACATCCACAACCAGCTCCTCGCCGCGCTCACGCACTTGCACGCTGCGGGCCTCTCGCATGGCGACCTTTCATTGCTCAATGTGTTCATCACACCCGCGGGCACACTCAAGTTGCTCGACTTTGGCCGCTCCGTCGCCGCGGACGCTGTCCTTGCGCCTCTGGACGGCCCGCCCCCAGACCCATTCGCGTCTCCCCGCCGCATGGAGCAGATTCACCCCGGCACACGTCCATTTTGCGCGCCTGAAGTCCTCCGTGGCGAGTGCCACGACGCGCGGCTTGCGGACGCGTATGGCTTTGGCATGCTGTTGCTGTGCCTCGAGCGCTGTGCGCCAGTGGATGTGAAGCCGTGGGATCAGCGCAATGATATTCTGCCCAAAGGCTTTCTTGATGGGCTCGAGACGTTCGATGGCAGGATTGAACAGTACCTAAGGAGGTGGGACGAGCGGAGGCTGTTGATGAGGGAGGACATGATGGAGGTTGACGAGTGATCCGGCTCCTTGAGCAGTGGGCCTCGGGACTCACTCATCGCGCGGTGAAGACATGCACTCTAACGAATTGTATTACTGTATACCCAACGCGCGAGCATCACTGGGCATGGACGCGCACCGTATCCGCTGTATAGTATACCTCTATCCTTGAAACGACTAATCACCCCTATCATGCCGGTGTAACATTTTATCTTGATTTGACAGTACTGTACTGCGAGGGCACTTCAAAGTTGCTTGATTTGTTCTATTCTATTTCGATTGTATACTGTAAAGCCATGTATTAAAATACCATACTTCTGCGTGTAACCCTGCACCCTGAAGGTTTTTAGTGGAAGCAGATATTAACTTAAATTCCCGCTACTGGGTGTCTTAGGGCGTAGGATCGGTTTGTATTGCAGATCGGCTGAATTCAAAGGGTGACATCAGAGCGTAGTTTCATGACCCTCGTATCCGCCTTATGTTATAACTTGTCTGCTTTGTGTCTCCTAGGCTTTTGTTGTAGACTTTGACAACGTTCACTGTCAATAACTAGACAATCGTAATTTCATTAATAGCTCTATCAGCCTCTGCCTTTCAGCCAGAGCTTCTCGCGTTCACGGCAACATATATCGGCTCTACCGTTTTGGGAGTGGTTGCCATGGAAGAGCGTCATAGAGTTGTGCCCCCTACCCTGAGCAGCAGAAGTGTTGAAAAGACGCTACGGAGACGACAGGTATCCTTAGGTCCGATCTTCACCCTCTTCACCCCCGTTGGTTTTCCTTGGGTCCTCTTCATGCTCCCCCGCATGACATGTGCCAACAACGGTCACCTTGCCAAGGTGTCCCGTACATTTTCTTTTCTCCAACCAGCGGCGCCGCTTTCGGCTACTCCCTACTCTGTGCGATAACCTTGGCTTGCTCCGTGCAACCGGCATCAAAACCGATGAGTGATATCAAATATTCGTGCGTGTATGACTTATTCCATAATAACACTTTTCACGCCATCCAATTGTTTTCCTATCTCGATTTCATGCGCAAGAAACGACATGTTGCCTGTCCATGTGGACACTTCATTGGACACTTCGTTGTCTAACCAGTTGAAGACTTTGTTACCTACCCGTGCAGGTCTGTCCCATACGTCATGTTCCACAGGTTCAAAAGTTTTATTGGCTGCTTTGGAAAATTTCTACAAATCCAGTTTACCAGAACATGTTCAACGATATTGTATTCAAGACCCACGTTCAAGCGCCGTTGGTAATTATGGTCTTTATGGGCTCAATTTAATTAATTCGGCATTTTTCCTGGCATTTGTACAGGTGCGTCGCTATCATAGAAGAATTGCACCAGACTTGTTTTGACATCTTCAAAGACCAAGCTGATCTATCTTCTTAAGCAGACTTTGAGTGCGTCTTTGGCTTCGTTTACTTGCACATGCTGCGCAGGAAATAGTTTACTGCGCTGATTATCGACCTGATCTGTGTCTATCAGATATACCATTAACATTGTTGCAAGTCCAACAATCGACCGATCCTGATTGTGTGTCTCCACCTATGCCTTATCACTATGGGCCATTGCGGAATTGTTTATTAGATCAGATAACAACAATATCAGATCACCTTGGGATTACAACAACACATCTTGCCCAGGTACCGTTTTCATGGCAGCCATCACTTTTGGATTCTAGCAAATGCCACCATGTTTATACCTTCCATGATACTTTTCTTTCTAACAGACATCCCAGACCTGTTGGCAGAGCAAAGGAAAGTATCATGGATATTTTTAGTTGGGGGCATTTGCCAGAGTTGAAATGTGATGGCTACAATGAGTATGGTTCCTGGGCGAATGTATTGTTGTAATTCGAAGGTGGCCCGATATTACTGTCTTCACTTTGGATATTGAATTGAACTACTCAGGCATTTGTTTGTTGAAACCGGCCATATATGCAGTCAGGGAGTGTATTAACTGGGTAGATAGTGTCAAGGGATATTGTAATACTAGTTGTACTAATCACACATAATGAACAGTGCGATATTCATCAAACAGTGGACTAGCAAAGAAACAGTCTAATCATGGTCGTCCCTGCATAAATGCCAAGGAGCAGTGTAGAGAGAGGGCATTTATTTTTTCCACAACAAACGAGCTCAAACCTGCAAGATACATGAGGACAACAAAAGAGGTGGGGGGGGGAGAAAGAATGAAATGAACGAAACTTATGAAAGATTCAAATGTACGCCGTGCGGTGAACGAGGAGGAAGAACCCTACTTTCCTCACCTGAGGATATACAACGTTCGGTGAAAGAAGGATCCCAAAAGTCGAACACAGACGCTGCAGGTGGAACGGAAGCAAACTCAAACTTAAAGATGTAGGAAGCACTGGCAAACCTAGAACCTACGAGAATGAAGATTAAGTGGCTCATGAAAAATAAAGACTCACGGAGAGCGGTTCATAAATAACGAAAGGCTCACAAAGAGCAGAGGCTGTTGATGTATTGGACGAGTCCATGTGAAAGGAGTGTTAAATTATGTTAACAGCGGTTTAATGTTGACGCACGGTGTAAAAGTGGTCGGTTACAAGAATGCCGGTGGTATATTCATCTTTGAATGCACTGTGGTTGTCGTCAACATTGCCTTCCACGTTGCGTAGAAAGGGTTATATCATGAGTCATGAACTATACTGTGGTTCGTCTTTAAACGTACATCATACTAGTACCGTCTCATGCTACAAACAACGATAGTGGGTTTGGCCGCCTTATTATCTAAAGGACAGGAAGAAGGCTTGAGATATGATTAGCGTGACTAAAGTGGGAGTCCGGGCCAGAATGTCTGCCAGTGCCATCTTGAGGTCCGTGGGGGACAAAACGATATCTGCGCCTTCCTATAGCGCTGCCTCCATGATGCCCAACGTTGTGGCCCCTGCGGGAGATGCACCCAGGCCACGAACAACGTAGAGACTGCCCGGTGTGTGGTGTGCCGGAGACAATGATGAACATGGTCACGGAATGTAATGCCTCTAGGATAGACAGCCGTCAGGGGCCTGGAGAAATAACAGTCGCGAAAGAGGGGTATGCTTCTGTGGCCGGATGTTTCCCTCGGATCAGTACTGGGATGTGGTATAGCTGATTTCCGCGGCCATGACGGTAAAAACTGCACCATCGCCTGTACACGATCTTGATATCGGATTCGTTGTACCTCATGTGAAAACTGTGCTGTGAGCGGCGCACCGAGCGTCAGGAGAACATCCTTGCGGTCCTACAAAGGAGATTACTCAATGGTGGCTCCGGACCATCAACGCGACTGGCAGGAATGCAACGAACTTTCTGCCGAATGAATGGCGCATGATGTCTACCGGGGTTTTAGTGGGTATGAGTGGCCTGTCCAGACGCTGGACAAAACAAGTAGAGCCCCACACTGCCCGCCGTGAGTGCATCTCCTCGGGGTTGCATGTCTCCCTAAATCCTAAATGTCCACCAAAAAATAAAAGAGGCCACATTAATTATTATTTTTCGAGTCATGTGCCAGTGCCTGTCAGTTATGTAATATTTCTGCGCACCTGTTTCGTCACTTTGTCAGTTTGTGGGCTCTCAATAGACCATGGCTACCATTCACCCTTCTCGCCTGGGACTTGTCCCACATGACCCAAAGGACTTATACCCATCCCGAGGTCGCTCGCCCTCCCCGCGCTCCTCCCGGAATCACAGTCCACATAGTCCAAGCAGAAACCGCAGCCCTGACCGACGGCGAGACTCCAGGGACTATCGTAGCCGGGACTATGAGAGGCGCAGAGACGACGACAGGGGGGACAGAGGAAGGCCTCGTGAACACGACAGACGAGACAGAGACGAGAGGCGGGATGATGAGCATGCCACGCACCTCAGGCGACCGAGCCCCGAGTATAACGAGTACCGCAGGCAGAGTCCGCTGCCGCCGCAGGAGTTGCAGGCACCGAAGCGTCAACAGGAGTCGCAGGCACCGTGGCGCCAGCAAGAAAAAATGTACCCTCAACGAAGGGGCAATGGCTATGGGAACGATGGTGGTGGCGATTACTTCGAAATGTGCGTCCATCCGCTTACGCAACACTGCCCGTGGCGCAT
>QLPN01004415.1:0-19664 GCA_003314395.1 Albatrellus ellisii | reverse complement strand
ATGGAGTCACAAGTCACAAAGCCAGCATGTGGTGTGATTGGCACTCTCCCCTTTCCTCTCATCCTTTATAGTATGATACTGTATTGCTCACATCTAGATGCCACCTCATATCAAATTGTCCCTATGATTGATGCTGCATTGTAAATTTTCTGTTTTGTTTTGCTGTGCTCCAGCCTTGGAGCTAGACTTGTATTTAGATGGCTTGTTGTCTGTCAGAAACAAATAGATTCCCTGTTGAAATGCCTGTGTGTACTACTATATTTTTGTTTGGTTTCCCTCCATGCAGCACATCTTACCTACTCATTACATACAATCACACATTATGTCTTTACTTCTCCTCCATGGACTACCCACATATACTCCTGTGCAATCACACCCCACCTACTACTCCAGATGACACATGTCCCTGTTGGAAATATCCATGGTACTTGTTCAGCTTTGCTCTACTTACTTACACATGTCTTCTTTACGTCTTACTGATGCATGTTCTAACCACTTACTACACCACTACCACATCCTAGACCGCTCCAGACCCACTTACTTACAACACTTCCCCACATTTGTGTAGCACGTACTACACCCCCACATACAACCCCGCATTAATGTGCCGCCTGAACTCAGTGCAGCGTGCACTACTTATACTATGCCCCCCACTGCTAAGAACGGCCTATTGGACAGTCTTAGGGAAGGTCTAAAATGTTACTCCTGGTAACCAAGGTCTGGATATTGGCTTGATGAACGTAATAGAGATTCTGGATGACGATGAAGAGTGGGATTAATGAGATGGTTATGAGGATAATTCCACCAATAACAATACGTGAATCCAGTTTGACTGTTAGAAGACGTCTTAGTAACTTTCAGAGTTCTTAGACTTAGTTCTTAGAGAGGAGTGAGTTTATAGCGAGCTTTGATCAAGCGCAGTAAGAGGAGAATCCCTAGATTGCGAAGTTGACAAGACTGGGGTTTAAGACCGCCAGTTTGTCAACTATTTATACTGAACTGGAGATCTAACTATAGTATAGTTGCGCAGTGTTGCGCAGTAAGTAAACGATAATGCGCAGTAAAGCGCAGTAAGTACGCGTCCATATGGTATAAGTGGCTCCGCCACAAGCGTGAAATGAACTATAGATAAACAAAGGTAAATAAAGACGAGGCAAGATAGTCCTTGCTAATTGTATAATAATAGTCCTTAGCAAGTAAATGTTATAATAAATAAAAGAAAGATAAAGAGAAAAAGATAAGTCTAATATAGTACTTGGAGCTATGCTCACACTTAAGTATGTAACTACTTAAGTACTATAAAAGAGAAAGGAAAAGAATAAGTCCTTACTAAGTAAAGTGGAGCTAAGCTCACACTTGTAGTAATAATACTACACTTTACTAGTAAGTAAAAAAAGACAAAGAAAAGAAAAAACCGTTACGAGGTGCCAAAGCAAGTGCCTCGTAACACCCACTTCCTGTAGCTCTACGGTATTATTATACAATGTCGTACCATGTCTCCCCACTCTGTGCCTTAGTGTGCACCACTTTCCACTACACCCTCACTACTTACTGCTTCCTCTGACTGGTTGGCTCGTACCTGCACTTACAGTCCCTCCTTACTATGGTAGTTGTTGTACTTTACTACTATATTCTCTGCTACAACTCTACCCTCACTTCCTATATAAGATGGACACTCTACATACAAACTCCTCAGATGTCTACTATCCTGTCCAAGTGAGTACCTCTCTCATTCCATCTTATTCTCCTCTTACTCTTCTCTGCAGTGTACTCTTACATTGTGTTGCCTACTGTGTTCACATCACCTACTCTTGCTGCAGCTATGTTAGCAGCTCTCTCTCCACATGGGGATACATTTACTCTCATACTATCAATCACATTGTTTGTTTATGCTTGCCCAAGCCTGCACATACATTCCCCCTGCCCACAATTTGTCTCACCTCTCCTGTCTGAGTCAGATTGTGAAAAAGCATGTTCTGCTGATGAGCATCACATGCATGTAATACCAGAAAATGACCATCAGTGACATCAGGTGAACACAGTGACATTAATGTGCTGCATGTGACAATCATCTGCAGTTGCATCAATTGCACATTTACTAAGGCATTGGACTATAGGACTGGGTTTGGCCAACAAGGAGCAGGACTGATATAGGCTGAGATGTGGTCCATGGAGTCATGAGTCATGCAGTCAGCATTTGGTGTGATTGGTGCTTTTCCTTTTTTGCTCATCCATTATAGTATGATACTTTATTCATTCACATCCAGGCTCCACTGCATTTCAAATATCCCTATGATTGACCCTATGTTGTAAATTTTCTGTTTTGTTTTGTTGTGCTCCAGCCTTGGAGCTAGACTTGTATTTAGATGGCACATTGTCAGCCAGAATGAATAGATTCCCCCCACCCATGATTTGTCTCAACTCTCTTGTCCAAGTCTGATTGCAAAAAGTGTGTTCTGCTCCTCCCTCCACATATCAAACAGCCAAGAAAGTGTGTGTACCTCATAGGTTGCATTTATTATAGCATTGCATTCTCCATTGCATTGTGTCTGTGTTGTGATAGATATTACTACATTGCATTGCATCTACTACTGTGTGGTCTTTGTCACAATTATCATGTTGCATCTGTGTTATATCTCCCTTTTTGTCACCCCATCACATCACAATATTGCATTTATTGCACTTAACTACTAATTTCTACTACTTTGGTGTCTAGAGGATCTTATAACCTGCATCCCTCAGCAATTGTTGTGGTTGTAGTTTCTGCCATCACCCTACCACAGCACATATCATATTGGAGCCCACCATGAGGGGCTGCAAGTCAAGATTACATCTAGACACCACTACAACCTCTGTTTGTGACAACCTACAAGCTCACCAACTATTGAAGCACTCTGAGATGAACTCAAACAACTCATTGGCCTGTTGCACAATTTGCCACCTTCCACTCATTTGCTGCTCACAGAAGAAGAGCTAATCATTACCCCATGTGCTTCATCTCCTGTAGACTCATCATTCTTTTCAGTGTCCAGCACTTTATTGTTACCTTCAATCTTAACTATTACCCTGACCACATCCCACCAAACCAATCACCAAACCCTTCCACATACCCCACCTCATATCACACCAATGGCAACTCAGCATGTGATGCCTGCAAGAGGCAACAGAAGTACCCCAAAATTTGGCCCAAAGCATCCCCATGACCTTTGACAATATTTTGAAGATCTCAAATTCCACTTCAATCTTGCTCAAATCCAAGACAACCAAATGTGTAAAATTCACACTCAACACTATGTCAACATCAATGTCCAGGACCTCTGGATGATGCTGCCTACATACAAAGATACCACAAAAACATATGAAGACTTCAAAGCAGAGATTTATGAACAATACCCTGGGTCTGAGGTCACCCAGAAGTGGACCCAGGCAGATCTATCCTTTTTCATACAAGAGTATAGACTCTTGGGAATGCAGTTGCTAGGTGACTTTGCTGACTATTGTTGAACAGTTGTATGTTGCTATCACTCCTACACTACATTTTTGTTCAGCATTTCTCCTTTACACATTCTTATGTACTTATGACACACTCTCACTTCTCCACAACCCTGTGGGGTTTCTCCTCACTCTCACACCACATATACTCCAGATGATATGTGTCCTACATACTTATGGGCATCTTTGTTCTCCTACATACAAGTGCCACCTCAACTCTCTCCACACCTACTATATAAGATACATACCATACAATACCTTTCCTCAGTTGTTGTCTTACAACAACACTGAGTGAGTACATCTCTCCATGTACCTTATCCTCTAGACACCAAAAGGGAGAGAATTAGTAGTTTAGTACAAGTAATGTGATGATGCAATGTGATTGGGTGACAATGAGGAAATGTGATGGAAATGCAACACTGTAAACTCTGTAATGGGAATGATAGATAACACAACACAATGCAATAGAGACTTGACACAATGCAATATAGAATGTAATGCAACACAATGGAGAATGCAACACAACACAATAGAGAACACAATGCAATAATAAACATGACCTATGGGGTACATGCACTTTCTTGACTTTGAGATATGTGGAGGGAGGAGTGGAATGTGCTTTTCACGATCTGACTTGAATGAGAGAGGGGAGACAAATCATGGGTGGGGGAATCTATTGTTCTGGCTGATGATGTGCCATCTAAATACAAGTCTAGCTCCAAGGCTGGAGCACAACAAAACAAAACAGAAATTTTACAATGTAGGGTCAATCATAGGGATATTTGAAATGAGGTGGAGTCTGGACATAAGCAAACAAAGTATCATACTATAATGGATGAGTGAAAGAGGAAAAGCACTGATTTCACCAAATGCTGACTTCATGACTTGTGACTCCATGGTTACTTTGGCAGGCCTGGACTGCACCTTGGCCTATTCATCCTATCAGTCCTGATCCTCAATGGCTGAACCTAGTACTGTATTCCAATGCCTAAGCAAATGCACAATTGATGCAACTGCAGATGATTGTCACATGTGGCACATTAATGTCACTGTGTTCACCTGATGTCACTGATGGTCATTTTCTGGCATTATGTGCATGTGATGCTCATCACCACTATTCTGAAGGCTTCCTGCCTAGCCTGTGGGAATGTATTGCTCTACATTTACAGACTGTCCTGCTGCAGCATGATTGTGAAAATGCATATCCACTCAAGGACATAGAGGTGGCAGCATGCTATGTGCTTCACAACATGACATCCATGATTTGTGTGACAGGTGCAATGCCATCCATGACTACTTCCACTTCTTCACCACCTGCCACTAATGTTAAAACAGAATCACCTAAAGCACTGGACATGGATGCTTGGGCTCAGGTGATTGCCAGAGCACTTGAGTCCCAATGTGTAACATGTCCACAGCCACAAGGTACAGCACCACCATGCAAAGATGGTAATGTGTGTAAATTCTGTGGCAAGACGAATCACTATATTCATGAATGTTTGGTCATCAACAACTACATTGCACAGGGTAGGTAAAATTAGTCAGAATACTGGTGGAAAAGTTGTTCTACTGACAAGAATCTTTGTGCCTAGGGGCATCACCAGAAGATGGTTGTGTGACTGTGTCAATGAGTGGCACTACCAAAATCCAGGAAATGTCAGCACCAGTCAGATGATGCTGAACATGCAGGCAACAAATGACCACATCTTCAATAACAAGGGCACCAGCTTGTATCAGCTACTGAAGGACAAGCATATCATGAATCTTGAGTGTGAGTTGTATAACTTGCATTGCACACAGGTACCCTTCTGGCCTACCATTAGGATGTGAAGGCAGCATGCAGAAGAGAATTCTGCATCAGGCAACAATTCTTGTGATGCATCTGAGGTACCTGTGCCTTGACAGTCTACCTCATGTGCCTGCAGGCAACTCAAGAGTCAATGCCTCCCCAGGCTGAGACTACTCAGTTGGCAGCTCATAGTGATAATGGTCCACCCATTCACCCTTTTTCCCAGGCTTGAGATGCAGCAATTCCCATGCCTGTGTCCACTAATCCCATGCCATCATGTGTTGTGCCTGCACAGAGAAAACCCAACAACACATACCACATGGATCTGCCAATTCATGACAAAGCTCATGCAGCAGAAGTCTTCCAATGTGCTATGGAAATACTGATAACTATCACCCATTGTCAGCTTTACTCCATTGCCCCAGAAGTCTGCTACCAAGCTTAGGAGGCAATGACAGTGAAGAAAGTTCCCATCAACCCAGTCCCCACAGCAGCTGCAAACTACATGGAGGAGGATGACAATGAAAATGACATCATCAATAGCTATGCTCAGATCATCTCCAATGAAAAGGTTTGTTGCTGTTGGAAATCACCTACTAATTGAGCCACTGAGCAGTTCTTTCCTCCATATATGTTCTTATCTTTGCATATGCTATCTTGATCTCATCTTATCTACTTTTTTTGTCTACCCACATCTTCTCTCTTTACCATCTGTTTGGCTTTACTTACCTAGCTTCTTCTGGATGTCCCTTTGTTGTCACCTTTGTAGTGGAGCTACAGCTCTATACTTTCATTTCCATATCTACTCATTTCCCCACTTGTCATCTTCTCTCTCTAAGTCTTTCTACCCTCTGGAAAGCATCTATTCTCTCTCTGTGCCCTCATGTCTGGCATCACATCTATCTTGGCTCTGCTCTTTCTCTCCTTCTACTATCACTCCCTGTCCACAATACATCTGCTTGCTGTCCTCCTCTCTACTCTGATTTCCTGCCCTATCCTGTGTCAAGAGTTGCCTAGCACATGATATGCCACACAAATTCAAAGAAGCAGTCATGTCTAGTCAGTGTGGCAAGCCTATCATTGTCCCCAACCCATATGAAGCATACTTATGCAAGTTTCCACCTGGCCAACCACCAGACTTGCTTGTAGTCACAAAAGAGTCAGTGTTGATGAGCATCATGCACATGTAACACCAGAAAATGACCATCAGCAACATTAGGTGAACACAGTGACATTAACACACCACATGCAATAATCATTTGCAGTCACATCAATCATGCATTTGTTTAGGCATCAGAATACAGGACTGGGTTCAGCTGATGAGGAGCAGGACTGATAGGCCAAGATGCATTCCATGGAGTCATGAGTTGCGCAGTCAGCATTTGGTGTGATTGGTACTTTTCCTTTTTCACTCATCCATTACAGTATGATACTTTATTCATTCATGTCCAGGCTCCACCACATTTCAAATATCCCTATGATTGACCCTGCATTGTAAATTTTCTGTTTTGTTTTGTTTTGCTCCAGCCTTGGAGCTAGACTTGTATTTAGGTGGTGCATCATCTGTCAGAAATGAATAGATTTCCCCCACCCATGATTTGTCTCCCCTCTGTTGAATTCTCCCTGTACATCAATTACTGCATCTCTTACTTACATTTTCATTCGGCATTTCCTCCAGTACACTTCATCACACTTCCTACACATATTTACATACCACTGACACATTACTTACACAATTACAACACTTCCACTTCCATTCACACCCCCACACCACTTATACTCCAGACGATGCATGTCCCACCTACCTATGGGCATCCTTGTACTCAAGGATTGCATCTCCACTTCAACCTTACTCATCCTTATTATATATGATGCATATTTCACCACATATCTCCTTAGTTGTTGTCTTCAGACAACTGAGTGAGTACTCTACTTATCTTGCCCTTACTTCATCTTACAATACCTTGCAGCTATCTCTCTCCTCACCTTGTGGCAACCCACTGTTGTCCACACTACTTCTTGCCACTGCAGCCATGCTGCTCCCTGCTTTACACTCACAATACATGATTCTCATTGCTTTAGTTGCCTGCCATAACCTGCACAAATACCCTCTCCTGTCCAAGTCAACTTGCAAAAAAGTGCATTCCACTCTTCCCTCTGCATGTCTCACTATCAAGAAAGTGTGTGTTCCTCATGGGTCACATCTATTATTGTGTTGCATTCTCCATTGCATTGTGTCATGTTCTCTATTGTGTTGCATCTAGTTCTGTGTGGCCATTGTCATGTTTACCATGTCACAGCTGTGTTATATATCCCCTTTTTGTCACCCTATCATGTTGTGAAATCACATTTATTGCACTTAACTACTAACTCCTGCTACTTCAGTGTCTAGAGGATCTTACAGCTTGCACCCCCCCAGCAATTGTTGTGGTTGTGATTGTAGATTCTGCCATCACCCTACCACAGCACATATCAGCATTGCTGCATTCCATATTACCACTTGTCAACAACAACTTACATGTCAAGAGCATCATTGACCTGGGGTGCCAAGTGATCACAATGTCAGAAGAGGTTTGCCATTCACTCAGCCTAATTTATGACCTTAATGTGGTCTTAAATATGCAGTGAGCAAATGGTGAAGTTGACAGGTCACTTGACCCTGCCCATAATGTTCCATTTTTATTCAAAGATATCACACTATATTTGCAGGTTCACATCATCTGCAGTCCTGCATATGACATCCTACTTGGGCAACCATTTGACATATTATTGTGAAGCATTGTTCACAACTTTGGTAATGAGGATCAGATGATCATGATCCATGATCCTACACAGGGTCATCAGTGACTGTGCCTATGCTACCACATGGGTCCCATCAATTCCAGTTTTGCCAAAAAGAAGTATTGGATTTTTGTGATTTGAGGATCTGACTGAGCATTGGGGAGATCACAAAGATAAAGGCACACACAGTTGTGAGAGCACAGACTCACTTGACATCTCTGACATGTTTATTTGCAACAATCCTGTTCCTATTTTTCATCTTTACACCACAAATACCACTCCATCTACACTTCCAGCTTCTGTTTTTCTTGATTCTTTGGACTCCACTGTTGCCATGTACAGGAAGAGAAAGTACAAGCCAGTAGTGAAGAAAGTGTGCCTGGTTATGGCTGATCTCCCATCACATTTTCGCATAATTTGTGATATTTGTGGTGATCCTCTCACATCTATTCCTATACTTTTACCAAATCCTCCACCATCTATTCTAGTTGGATGCTATACTCACAAATGCAGAGATATCATTGACAGAGCTCACAAAGGTGACATCCTTTGGCCTGCTGAGTGCAATCTCATGCATCATTTTATGTGCCTACAGCACTTGGGTTTTGTGTGGGATGACTCCAAGTGAGGACATTTCCAGGAAGACTTCTTCCCACCCATCAAGATCCCTGTCATAGAACACAAGCCTTGGGTACAGCACAACATTCCCATTCCACCAGGTATCTATGATGAAGTATGTCACCTTATTACCAAAAAGATTGTAGCTGGGGTCTACAAGCTATCCAACTCATCATACCAATCTTGCTGGTTTTGCATCATCAAAAAGGATGGTACCAGCCTTCAGATTGTGCAGTCTCAAACTGCTCAACATGGTGATGATCCAACACTCTGGTGTACCCCCTTTCACAACCTACTTGCAGAGCAATTCACAGGTCATGTTTGTGGCATGACATTGGATCTATATGTTGGCTATGAAGAGTGATCACTTGCAGAATTGTCACAAGATCTAACCACATTCCAGTCACCATTTGGCACATTGTGTCTCATCACCCTTCTGATGGGGTGGATGAATTCTGTTCCTATTTTCCATGAAGATGTTACTTATATTCTACAGTCCAAAATCCTGCATGTCACAGTACTGTTTATCAACAACATACTGTCAGGATGTACTTATTTTTCCTTTCATTTTAAAATTTATTTTATGTTTATTGCTAAAGATCTACATGAATTACACTATTGAATCATCAGTAGATCTTTATCACAATTATCATGACTCATTCACCATTCATCATTGGACTAATTACTATACAGAGATGACACATATTCTCACAGTCACTTACAAAGCTTCCCACAGATGCTGTGCATCCTTATCAATGCTGTGCAAGTTGCTTATTGATCATTCACAGGAATGCTGCACATTCCTTTATGATATACCTGCCCTACAGTACATACATGGTCCATGCACAGGTTTCCCTTAGTATATATAGAGTACTTGTATCATATTCTCTCTTCAGCTGAATACATCTGGGATATCCATTTGCTTAAGTGTGATCTCATCCCTCTTGTTAGCCCTTTCTCCCTTCTCATACATTGTGTGACCTTGCTGGCAAATGTCAGCCTCACATGTACCAGTTAAAGGTCCCAGCACTGATTACCATGATGCTGACAGTAAATACAAAACAATCCTTCAGAATCCTGGCATCTGACACTTGCTAAGAGTGGCCTATTGGATGGTCTTAGGGAAGGTTTGTGATAACTATACCCCTGGTAACAAGGTAGTCATTATGCACTTGATAAGTGTAATAAACATTCCTGATGATGATGAAGAGTGGGGTCAACAAGATAGCAATAAGGATGATACTCCCAATGACTAAATGAGGATCCAGAGTGATGAGTTTAGGTCAAGCACAGTATAGGAGAATCCCTAGATTGCAAAGTTGACAAGACTGGGGTTTTAAGACTGCCAGTCTTTCAACTATATATACAAAACCAGAGTCCTAAGAATAGTATAAGTAACTAATGTTCATGGATCAACAAGATTGCACAGCAATCAATGAGGTCACATGACCTAAGATGTGTCCAATGGATATAGTAAATGGCTAGCCACAAGCATGAAAAGAACTAGAGATAAACAAAGGTAAACAGAGGTGAGATGAGACAAGTCCTTGCTAATTGTATAGTAATAGTCCTTAGCAAGTAAATGTAAATAAAGAAAGAAAGATAAAGAAAGGGAAAGATAAGTCTTATAGTACTTGGAGCTAAGCTCACACTTTAGTATGTAGATACTAAAGTACTATAAAGAGAAAAGAGAAGTGAGTCCTTACTATAAGTAGGAGCTAAGCTCAACAGCTGTAGTTGATACTACACTTATAGTAAGTAAGATGTAAAACAGAAAAAGAAAAAGAAAAAGAAAAGTGTTATGAGGTGCCAAAGCAAGTGCCTTGTAACAATGCTTCATTTGGGAGCACTTTCAAAATTTTAACTGTGTTGTCCAGTGAATGAAGTACACTGGAGGCATATTTTCAGGGCACAAGACAGTGCTGTGCACTCTGGACTTCAATGTCATAGGATACCATTGTACTCCAGAAGGTCACATTCCTGAAGAATTGCACATCACAAAAATATCCAATTTACTAAGAGTGGCCTATTGGACAGTCTTAGGGAAAGTTTGTGATAACTATACCCCCAGTGACTCCATAGTTGGTATGCACTTGGTAAGCATAGTAAACATTCCTGGTGATGATGAAGAGTGGGATCAATGAGATAGTGATGAGGATGATACCACCAATGACTAAACAAGGATCCAGAGTGACAAGTTTAGGATGTCTTAGCAATGCTTAGAGTGACTTTAGAGATCTTAGACTTAGTTCTTAGAGGATGAAGCAAGATTGTAATGAGCTTAGGTCAAGCACAGTATAGGAGAATTGTCAGGATTGTCAAGCCTACAGTGGACATCTGTAGTGCAAGACCACTGACTCCTGACATATCCCTGCCTTCCTTTAGAAGGGCTTACTGGGAGCTGCCTTGGATCTAGGCCAGGGGATGAGAGGACTCAGCCATAGAAGAAGGGGATGAACCAGCTGTAACAAGCTGGAGTCTATTCATCTAGCTACCTAACTACTTATAGTACTATGGAACACACACAGACCAGGTGCAGTACCTAAGGGCAGGTCATACAGTAACTAGAGCGCAGCAAGTGTGGGATCACAGCTTACAGATGTGCAGCAGCTGTGGGAACTATCCCTGAGAAGACCATAACAACAGTAAGTAAGATATCCAACAAGATAAGATGTAAAAGATAATATGAAGATCTTATCTTATCAGATGATCTAAAGTAAAAGAAAAGAAAAGAATAATATAACAGCAGGGAATAAGGTCAGCGATAGGAGTCTGACAAGAATCCCTAGATTGTGAAGTTGACAAGACTGGGGTTTAAGACCACCAGGCTTTCAACTACTTATACAAAACTGGAGTTCTAAAAATAGTAAATGTAAATAAGGTTCACTGATCAATGATGATTGCTGTGCAATCAACAAGATCATGTGACCAAGTTGTGTCCATAGTAAGCTAAGTGTAAGGTAGCCACAGGCATGAGTGAAACAAGAGGTAAACAAAGATAAACAAAGATGAAATTAGACAAGTCCTTGCTAATTGCATAGTAATAGTCCTTAGCAAGTAAATGTTATAATAAATAAAAAGAAGATAAAAGAAAGATAAGATGCCTTATGGTACTTGGAGCTAAGCTCACACTCTAGTATGTAAATACTAAAGTACTATAAGGGAAAAGGAAATAGAGTCCTTACTATAAGTAGGAGCTAAGCTCAACAACTGTAGTTAATACTACACTTATAGTAAGTAAAAAAAGTAAAAGTAAAAAGTAAAAGAAAACCAAACATGTTATGAGGTGCCAAAGCAAGTGCCTTGTAACACAATTGGGGTCCTCTCTGATGTTCATGCATTCCTTGGCACTGTTGGCATTCCTCACATCTTTATCCACAATTTTGTGCATTGCACTCATGCTCTCACCATGCTCACTCATAAACTCCAACCTTTCATCTTTGGTCCAAAGCAGCTAGCAGTGCAAGAAGATCTCAAACAAGCTGTTCTCTCATCACCCATGCTCAGACCCATTGACTATCATTCACCCACACCTGTTATCCTCTCAGTCAACACTTCATATATCATGGTTGGCTTCATCCTCAGCCAAGAGGATTCAGAAAACAATGGGCAACACTATCTCTCACATTTTGGCTCAATAACACTTAATGATCAAGAGTTGTGCTTTTTGCAAGCAAAACTTGAGATCTATGGCTTATTCTGTACCCTGCATGCATTAAAACTTTACCTCATAGGCAATCAAAATCTCTTTGTTGAAGTGAATGCACAGTATATCAAAGGCATGCTAACTAACCCAGACCTCATGCCTTCTGTGAGTATCAATAGGTGGATCATTGGTATCCTTGCATTTCACTTCATGCTTGTGCATGTACCCAGTATGGTCCATGGTCTGGATGGACTGTCACAGAGGCCTTTGCAGCCTGGTGATGAGCCTGAGGTCAATGATGAAGAAGAATTTGATGAATGGATTGACCACTTTTACAGTTTCATGCATATTATTAACCCACCATTTCCACACCTCCACACTACTTCCCAATCCCTCACCATGTTAGCTAACAGCATATCAGAATCCCCAGCAGAGGGTGATACAGTATCACAACCTGACAGTGAAAGCATGCCAACTGAACCAATTCCACAAAATGCTGCAGTGCTGTGACAGGACAAGTGGCTGCTCACCATTCATGCATGGCTGGATTGTTTGTGCAGGCTAGATAAGGTGCAGTGGCAAAGTTGACAGAGCATGTCTAGAAGGGGAGTAAGGACTGGATGCATGGCAGAAGGTGGTGATAGACAATGAGGGCAACAGTCCAGCCCAAGGTAAGGGCCAAGAAGCAGATGATGAACATGAGAAGAGCAAACTCCATATTAGGAGCACAAAAGGACAGTATTGAAAAGGAGGACTGTAGTGACTGGTGCAGACACAGCACACAAAGAAAATGCAGATGTCCACTTTTTTGTTTTTCACAGATGCTATAGAACTACTGATATACATGCTGAGGTTGCTAAGAGCGGCCTATTGGACGGTCTTAGGGAAGGTCTAGAATGTTACTCCTGGTAACCAAGGTTTGGATATTGGCTTGATGAACGTAATAGAGATTCCGGATGACGACGAAGAGTGGGATTAACGAGATAGTTATGAGGATAATTCCACCAATAACGATATGGGAATCCAGTTTGACTTTAGCGTAAGACGTCTTAGTAACTTTCAGAGTTCTTAGACTTAGTTCTTAGAGAGGAGTGAGTTTATAGCGAGCTTTGATCAAGCACAGTAAAAGGAGAGTCCCTAGATTGCGAAGTTGACAAGACTGGGGTTTAAGACCGTCAGTTTGTCAACTATTTATACAAAACTAGCGATCTATCTATAGTAAAGTTACGCAGTATTGCGCAGTAAGTAAACAATAATGCGCAGTAATGCACAGTAAGTATGCGTCCATGTGATATAAGTGGCTCAGCCACAAGCGCGAGACAAACATGAGGTAAACAAAGGTAAATAAGAGCGAGAAAAGGGAGTCCTTGCTAATTGTATAATAATAGTCCTTTAGCAAGTAAATGTTATAATAAATAAAGAAAGATAAAAGGAGAAAAAGATAAGTCTAATATAGTACTTGGAGCTAAGCTCACACTTAAGTATGTAAATACTTAAGTACTATAAAAGAGAAAAGAAAAGGATAAGTCCTTACTAAGTAAAGTGGAGCTAAGCTCACACTTGTAGTAATAATACTACACTTTACTAGTAAGTAAGATAAAAAAGAAAAAGAAAAAGAAAAAACGAAACCATTACGAGGTGCCAAAGCAAGTGCCTCGTAACAGAGGTCATGCACAGACCACACTGACTAATAGGTGTGGGCCATGGGTGTAAGAGGGAGAGAAAGTGATCAGATAAGATAACAGCAATTCAACATGGATGACTTACAGTGCCCAGCTGATGTCAGGACGCGTTTATTTTTCTCTTAATTATACGATTTCTTTTACTCTTATCGCTCAAGATCTACACAAGATATCTTATCAGATCATGTAGATCTTATCGCAACTATGCATGACTCATTTATCATTCGTCATCGGCCCGATTACTATACGTATATGACACATATTCTCACAGTCGCTTACAGAGCTTCTCACAGATGCTGCGCATCCTTACTGATGCTGTGCAAGTTGCTTATTGATTGCTCACAGGAGTGCTGCGCATTCCTTTATGATACGCCTGCCCTACAGTACATACATGGTCTGTGCGCAGGTCCCCTTTAGTATATATACTTCAGCTGTATCGTAGTTACTCTCCAGCTGAATACATCTGGGATATCCGTTTGCACAAGCGTGATCTCATCCCCTTGTTAGCTCTCATCCTCTTCCTTATACATTGTGTGACCTTGCTGGCAAACGTCGGCCTCACAGCTGATGTTGATGATGCACAGTATGCAAGATTCATGTGCTATTGCACTGAATTCTTCATGGTTACAGGATGGTTCTGGCAGAAAGACCTACATGGCCAGAATAAAGCAGTACTCTTTTATGGGGAGCAATTACCCATTCTGCAATCTGCACACAATGATATTGGTCATCAGGGTATTTATGCAACATGCACATTAATTCATGAATGCTTCTGGTGGCATCAATTGCCATGAGATGTCACCTGGTTCATGTGGACATGCCACATCTGTCAACTGCAGCAGATTAGGAACATCTTGCTGCCTCTGACAGTTGCAATGCTGGTGCCCTTATTTGCCAAAATGTACATGGATTCCATGCACATGCCTCCATCTGGCAGATATAAGTATATTGCACAAGGTCATTGCTTGCTTACACATTATCCCAAGTTTCACATGCTATGTTCCAAGATGGCAAAATCCCTCAGTGACTGGATATTCAAAGATATTCTTTGTTGCTGGGGAGCACTGATGGACATTGTGTCAGACAATGGCATGCCATATGTCAAAGCACTTGACTATTTGGCACAGCAGCATCACATTCAACATATTTGCATTTCTGGTTACAATTCACATGCCAGGGGCATTGTTGAGCATCCACATTTTGATGTGCACCAGGCTTTGTTCAAGGCTGCAGATGGCAACCAGTCAAAATGGTTTCAGGTTGCATATTCCATATTTTGGGCTGACCATGTTACAATTCATAGATGCATGGGGTGTTCCCCTTATTTTGCTGTTACTGGCACACACCCTATCCTACCCCTCAACATCACTGAAGCTACATATCTCATTCTGCCACCAGATTCAGTTTTATCCACCACTGACCTTATCTCTCAAAGGGTGATCATGCTCCAGAAGTAACAAGAGCAACTCACAGAGCTACACCCCACAGTATTCGATGTGTGATGGGAAGCTGTGGCTAGATTTGAATGTGAATTTGATGCAACTATCCACAACTTCAACTTCCAGTGCAGTGCTCTTGTTGATGAGCATCATGCACATGTAATGCCAGAAAATGACCATCAGCAACATCAGGCAAACACAGCAACATTAACACACTGCACATGACAATCATCCACAGTCACATCAATCATGCATTTACTAAGGCATCAGACTATATGACTGGGTTTGGCTAATGAGGAGCAGGACTGATAAGATGTTTAGGCCAAGACATGGTCCATGGAGTCATGAGTCATGCAGTCAGCATTTGGTGTGATTGGTGCATTTCCTTTTTTGCTCATCCATTATAGTATGATACTTTATTCATTCACATCCAGGCTCAACTGCATTTCAAATATCCCTATGATCAACCCTATGTTGTAAATTTTCTGTTTTGTTTTGTTGTGCTCTAGCCTTGGAGCTAGACTTGCATTTAGATGGCACATCATCAGCCAGAATGAATAGATTCCCCCTGGCCCATGATTTGTCTCCCCTCTCCTGTCTGAGTCTGATTGCAAAAAGCATGTTCCACTCCTCCCTCTGCATATTAAACAGCCAAGAAAGTGCATGTACCTTGTAGGTTGTGTTTATTATAGCATTGCATTCTCCATTGCATTGCATCTACTGCTGTGTGGTCTTTGTTGCAATTATCATGTTGCATCCATGTTATATCTCCCTTTTTGTCACCCTGTTGCATCATGATATTGCATTTATTGCACTTAACTACTAACTTCTACTACTTTGGTATCTAGAGGATCTTACAACCCACATCCCTCAGCAATTATTGTGGTTGTAGTTTCTGCCATCACCATACTGCAGCACATATCACTGCTCTTCCCTCTGTGTCCACTAAAAACAAGAAAGTAACATGTGTTGAGAAGCACCAGTGCCAAAATAGTGACTTGGCTTGGGTTTGAACCAAGGACCTCCCTTACTCCAGGTGGGTGCTCTAACCACTGAGCTACCAGGTCTTAGTTAACTGAGGTGCTTTTAACATGATGTGAAGCTGCACTATGGCTAGTTCCTGTCTAGGAGAGATAGACAGGGGAGTTTAGCTCATATGCACATGGTCAGGTATTTGACCTTCATCTTCAACAACATGCACCTCATAGGTTGTGTTTTTATTTTATTTTATATGCATTGCATCTGCATTGCATTTCATTTTGCATTCTTTTCTGCATTGCATTGCATCCACTACTGCATTATCATTGTCACAATTACCATGTCATGTCCATGATATATCTCTCTTTTTGGCACCCAGTCACATTGTGATATTGCATTTATTGCACTTAACTACTAACTTCCTCTACTTTGGTGTCTAGAAAATCTTACAACTTGCACCCCTCAGCAATTGTTGTGGTTGTGATTGTAGATTCTGCTATCACTATACATCAATGAACAAATAAGGTATTATACTATAATGGATGAGGAAAAAAGGAAAAGCACCAATGACACCAAATGCCAACTTCACAACTCATGACTCCATGGTTACTTCGGTGGGCCTGGACCACACCTTGGCCTATATGTCCTATCAGTCCTGCTCCTTGTTGGCTGAACCCAGTCCTGTATTCTGGCACCTAAGCAAATGTGTGATTGATGTGACTGTGGATGATTGCTGCATATGGCATGTTAATGTTGCTGTGTTCACCTGATGTCACTGATGGTCATTTTCCAGTGTTATGTGCACATGATGCTCATCACTGTCCAATAGGCTGCTCTTAGCACTAAATAGAGTGGAGCTATGCTCACAGCTGTAGTAGAACTATGTTCTATTAGTAAGTATGATAAAAGAAAAAAAGAAAAAGAAAAAAAGAAACCATTATGAGGTGCCAAAGCAAATGCCTCATAACAAGAATGGGGTGTATGCAGAGGTAGGAAAGGTGTGCACAGAGTGTGACAACAGGCAAAGTGGCAGGACATGATGATAAAGGCACAGGTTGCTAAGAACAAGAGATCCCACATTGTGAGATAGGGGGCAGTGGTAGGATACTGAAGACTGAAGATGAAGTGTACAGAGTACAGTACACAGATAGAGTAGAGGGTGTGCTCAGATAGCAGGTATGTCAGATGTAAGAAGAAGATGGCACACAGTGGATAACCTACCTCAGCTAGATGCCAGAGAGCTGAGGTGGTGAAACAACAAAAGATGAGATAGAGTTGAGAAGGAGCTCAAACTGTAAGCACACAAGGATGACTCAAAGGAGTCAAGAGTAGGTCAAGACATGTGATAGATAACCAGCACAACAAAGGCCCAGTAGCAGATAATATGAGATGCAACAAAGAGAAGATAAGATGGAGATGAGGATGAATGATAAGGTAGACATAAGATATAGATACATGTACTTCATATATGTTAGCATGGTCAGCATTGTACAAAGGATGGTAAATCCAACAGAGAGAGACTATGAAAGGTACCAGTCAGAAGAGAGAGGGAGTGAGATGATAAGAGCTGATTCAAAAGTACAGAACAAAGAGACAGCTCAAAGGAGACAGAGGTGGGTCAGATAGGTGACCCATGTGATACAGACTGGCATGATCAAGAAGCCAGTGAAGTAAGAGATAAGACATAAAGAAGATGGAAATGTAGTATGCACAATGTCTGTAGTGTAAGAAGAGACAAAGAAAAACCAACACCCTCTGCTTTATCTTCACAGTGCTGCTTATGCACTTCTTCTCTCTGCTGGGGGTTGGCCCTTGTCAGACTCCTATCACTGACCTTATTCCCTACCATTATTTTATTCTTTTCTTTTCTTTTACTTTAGATCATCTGATTAGATAAGATCTTCATCTTATCTCTTTTATTTTATCCTGTCAGGTATCTTACTTACTGTCATTACAGTCTTCTTGGGGATAGTTCCCACAGCTGCTGCACATCTGTAAGCTGTGTTCCCACACATGCTGTGCTCTAGTTACTGTATGACCTGCCCTTTAGTATTGCACCTGGTCTGTGCGCATGTTCCAGTACTATAAGTAGTTAGGTAGCTAGATGAATAGACTCCAGCTTGTTACAGCTGGTTTATCCCCTTCTTCTATGGCTGAGTCCTCTCATCCCTTGGCCTAGATCCGATGCAGCTCCCAGTAAGCCTCTCCAAAGGAGAGCAGGGATATGTCAGGAGTCAGTGGTCTCACACTATGGATGTCCGCCATAGGCTTGATGATCCTGACAGCCCTGACATTCACCCCATGCCTGCTCATTGGTGCAGCTTGTAGCCCACCAAGTCCCACTCTTGTCATCCATACCACAGTGCTGCAACCTCAGTGTTCAACAATTGTGACTCATATTCACATGTCACTCTATATTTAGGATGCTCCTTGTTGAAATCTGAGCAATTGTGCAACAATGTTCAAGTTGAAGTGTCACAGTATCTTCTATTCACATCTACATGACAGGTGTCATTTCTCTCCTTGTGTCATCCAATCTGTTCTGTACTATCTGCAGTATACACAACATACATGTGATTGTATTTTCACTATGCCATGTATGTATAAATACCTACAGTGTTTCCAAAACCCTCCCTCAGTCATTTCCATTATCAACTGAGGTGGGTTATGTTCTGTTGTATGTAACTGAACTTAACTGATTGCATCTATAGCATTCTGCTATAGGTTTCTAAACTCCTTGTTACAAGGCACTTGCTTTGGCACCTCATAATGCATTTCTTTTTACTTTTACTTTTTTATCTTACTTATTATAAGTGTAGTATTAACTCTTGTTATTATAATGTTCTTCACCAACTCTCTTCTATTTTCTCTATTTCACATTTCCAGACTTTGCGTTACATTTACTTATATCTCTACTTGTGCTCATGTGTTCTAATTCTAACTTTACACCTACATGTGGCACACTGTTATAGTTCTAACTCCACAGTTATGCATAGTATAATGGAGTCCTCAGTGGCACAGCTAGTTCTCTGGTTGCTCACTTCAGACTCCAGGTACTGTACATTTGTCTTTGTCTTGTTTACTCTAGTTGCTCACTTCATACTTCAGTCCCCCACTTTGTGTGGTGTCTAGAGTAGCCCTTGTTGCAATCCACATAGTGCTAAGAGTGGCCTATTGGACGGTCTTAGGGAAGGTCTAATATGTTACTCCTGGTAACCAAGGTTTGGATGTTGGCTTGA
>QLPN01004411.1:0-20762 GCA_003314395.1 Albatrellus ellisii | reverse complement strand
GCACTGCTATATCATATTTCTGTGTCTTTTGCTCATTCTTTCTCTCAGTCTCGCCTCCATCCTTTCCTTGTGTTGGAATAAATACAGAAAAGGAAGAACTTTGTGCCAGACTGTGCATTAATCAGAGCAGAAAGGATGTACCAGGAGATGGGTGACAGCAGCCCTCTCTTCTGGTACGCTGATGAGCATCACACGCACGTAACGCCGGAAAATGACCATCAGCGACATCAGGTGAACACAGCGACATTAACACGCTGCACGCGAAAATCATCCACAGTTGCTATAATCGCGCATTCATGCAGGCGTCAGAAAAACAATACCGGGTCGGCCGACGAGGGATAGGACGAATAGGCCAAGGCATGGTCTAGACCCACCAATGTAACCATGGAGGTACGAGTCGTGAAGTCAGCATTTGGTGCGATCAGCGCTATTCCTCTTTTGCTTATCCGCAATAGTATGATACTCTATTCGCTCACATACAGACTCCACTTCATTTCAAATATCCCTATGATCGACCCTACACTGTAAATTTTCTGTTGTGTTTTGTTGTGCTCCAGTCTTGGAGCTAGGCTTGTATTTAGATAGCACATCGTCCAACAAAATGACCAGATTCCCCCCCCGCCCTCGATTGGACTTCTTCTCCTGTCCAAGCCGATAATCAAAAAAAGGCAAATATCAACCTTCCCTCCGCGTGTCTTATTATCAAGAAAAGTGTGTGTTTCCCTGTAAGCCGCGTCTATCATTGCGTTGCGTAGCGTTCTCCATTTCGTTCTCCATTGCATTCTCCATCGCGTTGTGCTGCGTTGCGTTCCCCACTGCATCGCGTTTTGTTTTCACTACATTGGATTCTCTATCGTGTTCTCTATTGCGTTATTTTGTATCTGCCCTATCGTGCCATATCATCGGTTTATTACCCAAGTCGCGTTCATCTAGTAGCTCTAGTCGAATCGCACTATCGCCCCTATCACCCTTAACTACTAATACTCTCTACTTTGGTGTCTAGGGAACTTTACGGCTCGCACCCTCCAGCAATTGCTGTGGTTGTGGTTGTTTTCCCCTCTCAGCCCGACACAGTACAAATCAATGCATTAGCTTTCTCTTATAACAGGTCGTCCTGTCTCCTGACTCGCAGCTTGCATTTCACAGCTACATACTCTAGCAGATCGGTCTCTGTGTGTAAATGGTATGACTCCCTCATAGACGTTCTCAATGCTCTTCAATTCATAAAATGTTGTATTAAATGTTTCATTGTCAACGCTCCCATTGCTGTCCAATTTCAACTCTTTCAGAAACATGTAGCACCGGAGTAAACGGAGGAACTCGATGACAGTGTAATACATTGGATCAATCATCCTTGTGCGACCACACAACTCAACTAGCTCATCTATGAGAACATCTGGACAAGAGGCAGTTTAATTGCAAGGGGGGCTTGGAATGTCGACCACGCATGATAAGTAACATCTAAGAGTACCGAGTACTTGATGACAAGCAGCCCTGAATGACGCACGATGCCTCTACAACAACTCCACGCTCTCTGTCCAAGGCAATGACTTGGCGCACTCCTGACACGCCTAGGCGATCATCATCCTATCCAAAAGGATTCAGAAGAAGTGGATATGGACATGTGAGGAGAATTATAAGTGGTTGGGGTACCTCCACACCACGATGCCTCAGTGCTGTAATAGAGCAGTTCTGTTAAAAGATAACTTTAGTATCAACTCGAGATCAAGGGTAGCAGCAGGATAGAGTACAAAAATTGGAGATGCTGTTACAGCACCGCAAGCGAGAGTCAGGAGACCGCCGAGTTCAGGGCGAACACGAATGTGCCACATGACACTGATGACTTATGACATCCTCCAGACGAATAGACTGGTAGTGCTTCTTTAGAAACTCGCCGACACCAAGGCTGAGCCGGAAAATGCATATGAGAATCGTGGGCAGGAGCTCAGCACATATCGTATATGACAAGATGAGCTACAGTGAGTTCAGGAGCGTGTCAATGATATCGAGTAAGTTCGGTCCACGCGAACCTTCACACGAGCGTCGCACGAGCGTCGCACGAACGATGGAAAAGACGCTCCCCACAGAATGCCTTCAATGATGTCGTATCTCAAACATCGCTGCCGTGAAAGCCGGTCTGCAGTATATGATGGACACCAAATCTAATAAATTGGGAGAGCCACACGACATCCCACTTCTCTCTGCAGCTCTACGGAGACCAGCTTGAGTTGAACACGAGCTGGAGTGCATTGAAGACGAGCTGGCCCGCGCATGCAAGGTTCTGGACGAGTGCGAGATGAAGAGTCGTGACTGGAAGGGCGTTATGGACTGCCTATATATGGAGGACTGTGAGCTTACCTCATGTTAGGGTTTAGCATACCGGGGTAGCCAAACACCTATAATCAGGATTTAACAGGGATCTCCGAGACGAACGCAAGAGCAATACTGTGATTGCAACAAGAGGACAGATGACAAGATACGAAAGGAGGTCAAGATGCTCTTGTACAACGTATAGTGAGTTAGTTTTATAGTACTTGTATCTGCTGCGGTTTGATAATCGTGAAACAAAGGATAGGCATAACAAGGGGGGTTACAGCCCCTTGATCACTCCACTGCTGTGCATGTGGAGTGGAATGTCATAGAATACAGGAGAATGAAAGAAAATAAAAAGTGCATGCCTCTGATTCCTGACAATACCCCTCCGCTATGTCCTTTTCGTCTCGAAAAGGATGATAATTTTATCAGTCATATGCATCCGCATCATTCCCTGTGTACCCGTCATCACCATACCCCTCTTCTGCGATGTTAAAACGTCGTTCCTCCTGTCCCCTGATACACGTGATCAAGTGTTCATCATTCCACTTGTTGCACTCCAGGCAACACAAATACTTCTCATTATGTGGGTAGGCTTGATGCATAGAAGTTGATGCTTGAGAGAACGAAACTGCTAAACAGTCCGTTTGTTGATGACCTACTTGATGACAATTCCAGCAGAGGGGACCCTTTTTCTTTCGTCGTGTCTTTGCAGCTCCTCCTTGTAGTCGATTAGCTACATCTCCTACCGGTGGTAACGGAGTGGGTATAGGCAAGGGGGGCAGTGAAGGAAGGTGCGTGATGTAACCATGACCCATATGAGGATGGAGTCTGTCTTCAGCATCAGCATTAAGGAGTCAATTGGATATCTTGCCTAAACCCCAGCATCATTGTGACAAAAGATGCGTGAGATGAGTCTGGAATGCTTCTAGGGCTCCAACGCAATGGTACCATCCTCTGAAGCGATCTATGTCTGCCATCACTCCAGCGTCATTTAAGAGCCAAGCTGCACGATCTAGACGGATGTTCGTAGGGAAGGTTACCATTACGTGGGTGAATTCATCGGTGACATAGGTGTGGCGAATGGGGTTTAAGCGGTTGGCTGGCATGGGTTCTGCCATGGGGTACTCGTATCTCCCAGTGTAATGAATGGGATTTTCTCCAAGATCTATGTCTTGAATTGGTATGGTGGGATCAGGGGAGGTGCAGAAAAGGGTCAGAGTGTTGTAAAAGTAATCAACGGGTAAATTGTGGAATATTTGTGCGTTAACAGGGGCAACGAGGATAGGAGGGGGAGACGGACGCTGATCAAAACATTCATCGCAGAAGTGAGGAGTCATGGGATGTCCTAGGACTAGGTGGGTGGCGATGATCTGTATGGTGTCAACGTCGTAGAGGTTGAGCCCATTAAGGGCATGAAAGGTTTGATGGTACTGATTGGCGAGGTTGATATTTTGATGGATATGGCAATCGTGAGCGGGTAGAGCAGGAGGAGGGGTAATGACGATGGGAGAAGGGAACATGTCACTATGGTGTAAGGAATCAGGAGAATGGGGGAGGGGACGATGATGATGAAAGATGGGAGAGTTTTGTGCAGATTTGGGATAGATAGGAGATTGGTTTCAGAATATTTGTGCAATATGGGTAGGTAGGTCTGCAAAAGGGTCTGGTGTAGGAGAGCGATGGAAAGGGGAAGCAGGGATAACAGGAGAAGCAGAATGAGTAGAGACATTGGTAAGTGGAGAGGACATGATTAAATGGAAGTGGCGGTTTCAATGAGATGAGATAATCATATCGTATACCAAGCAAAAAGGGAGGCGACTATGAAGATATATAGAATGAGAAGGATGTCAATCATGAAAGTCATGAAAAGGATGAGTTTGTTACGGTCTCCTCTCAAGCCCTTTTAAGGGGAATGAGAGAGGGTGGGAGTCGAATTGTGAATGGTCGAGGGGCGGATGGATGACATGAGTGGAATGAGTTTACAAGTTCCGAAGCATGTTTCATTTTCTGACATGGGAGCCATTCATCTTCGGTTGATGGATATCCCTTCCAATGCACTAGATATTGAAGGTGACCTCGGTGCCATCGTGATTGGAGGATATTTTCGACTTCAGTGTGTTCTTCTCCTTCTATAAGGTCTGGAGGGGGTGGCGTATGATGTGGTCTGTATACCATTGTTTCAGTATATGGATGGAGGAGAGAAGCGTGGAAGACAGGGTGTATCTTCCAATGAGTGGGTAATGATAAGCAATATGTTACGGGATTGATAATGGCGCTGATGGGGAAAGCTTCATAGAGGGGAAGGCGGAGGAAAGGTGGGTTGCATCTAGCCATACGCGGTCATTGATTTGATATGATGGGAATTGATTGGTAGATTACCAAGTCCGATGAGCTATCGATTGTGTGGCAGCTAATTCCTTTTGGATAGCCTGTAATAAAGCTAATTGTTCAGAAATCGACGGTAAGGTGGACATGATGGAAATGGCGGGTTGGGTGCATGGGTGATATCCCATAAGAAGAAAGAAGGGGGAATACTTCAGGGTGGAGTGAATATGAGAGTTGTGTGCAAATTCTGTGGTTGTGAGAAGGGTAGACCAATCGTCTTGTCTCACTGTGCAAAACATGCGTAGATATTGTTCTAGTTCTTGATTCATTCGTTCTGTCTGTCCGTCGGTTCAAGGATGATAAGTGGTGGACATTGCTTGTGTGATAGATAGTTTTCGACAGAGTTCTTTGGTGAATTTGGCGGTGAATTGAGGTCCTCGATCTGAGATAATACAATGAGGGAGTCCAAATCTTTTCCAAACGTAATCTTTGTAAAGATCAGCGGTTTGAGTGGCAGATATTGCTAAGAGTGGCCTATTGGACGGTCTTAGGGAAGGTCTATAGTGTTACTCCTGGTAACCAAAGTTTGGGTATGAGCTTGATGAATGTAATAGAGATTCCTGATGACGATGAAGAAGGGGATCAACGAGATAGTGATGAGGATTATTCCACCAATGACGATACAAAGATCCAGAGTGATGAGTGTAAGAGGTTTTTAGCAATGTTTTAGTGGCTTAAAGTTCTTAGACTTAGTTTGTAGAGAATGAAGCGAGATTACAACGAGCTTAGATCAAGCGCAGTATAAGGAGAATCCCTAGATTGCGAAGTTGACAAGACTGGGGTTTAAGACTGCCAGTTTGTCAACTATTTATACAAAACTGGAGATCTAACTATAGTAAAGTTGCGCAGTAGTGCGCAGTAAGTAAACGGTAATGCACAGTAATGCGCAGTAAGTACGCGTCCATGTGATATAAGTGGCTCAGCCACAAGCGTGAAACGAACAAGAGATAAACAAAGGTAAATACTGACAAGAAAAGAGAGTCCTTGCTAATTGTATAGTAGTAGTCCTTAGCAAGTAAATGTTATAATAAATAAAAGAAAGATAAAAAAGAAAAAGATAAGTCTTAATATAGTACTTGGAGCTAAGCTCACACTTAAGTATGTAAATACTTAAGTACTATAAAAAGAGAAAATAAAAGAGAAGTCCTTACTAAAGTAAAGTGGAGCTAAGCTCACACTTGTAGTAATAATACTACACTTTACTATAGTAAGTAAAATAAAAGAAAAAGGAAAAAGAAAACAAAAATGCGTTATGAGGTGCCAAAGCAAGTGCCTCGTAACAGATATGGAAGAATGACACGGGGCGATTACGGTCATTTTGGTTACATCATGATCCATGAATATGGCTATAGTGTCATAGCCTTGCAATATTGGGAGTTGTGTGATGAAATCCATAGAAACCGTGGAAAAGGGTTCTGCCATTGGTTCTGGTTTGATGGGAAGGAGATGGATTGGGGTTTTATTCAGTAAATTTTTGTATCCCTGACAAATGGGACATCCATCAACAAAATCAAAGATATACTTTCTCATTTTTGGCCACCAGAAGGTGCATTGTACTAAGTCCAATGTTTTAAGTTGTCTGGGATGTCCTGCTGTAGGGGTAGTGTGTAAACTTTGGATGATGTCTCGTCTAAGTATGTTGTTTTTTGGGACATAAAGACATCCAGAGTAATAGATTACTCCCCATTCAATCGTCCAATGTTGTAGAAGTTGAGTTTTTGCTGGGCTAGAAGCGTTAGCTTGAAGAAGACATGATATGTCCAGAACCTCTTTGTCCCAGTCCATACAAGTTTGAATGCATGGGAAAAATGCATTGTCAATAATGGTAGTAAAAATAGGATGGATGAACAAAGATGGATCTAAGACGATCTGATCTTTGTTATCATGACTACCATCATCATGATCTGGTCTTTGTGATAATGTATCAGGACGACCAGCTCTTGAGCCAGGGACGTGTTTGATCTGAAAATCAAAACAAGTTAGATATAAGGCCCATCTAGCTTGTCGTCGTGATAATTTCTGAGCGTCTCTGAATACTTTGAGGTTTTTATGATCAGAGAGAATGGTGTTACTATGAGGGGCGCCTTCAAGGAATTGTCGCCATTCTTCAAGTGACTTGATGATAGCGAGCAGTTCTCTGTCATAAATATCATAGTTACGTTCAGCTTCAGAAAAGGATATAGACATGAATGCAACGGGATGCCATAAGCCATCCTCTCCTTTTTGAGATAAAACCACTCTGCAGGCTCGTTTTGATGCATTGCATTCCAACTGGAATGGTTTGGTTATGTCAGGGGAGATAAGGACAGGAGAGGAGAGGAATTTGGCTTTCAAGAGATTGAATGCATTTTGTTGCAGTTGATCCCAATGCCAAGGAATATCCTTTTTTGTCAAATCGTGTAATGGTTGAGTGAGATGTGAAAAATTACAGATGAAACATCTATAGAACCCTGCAAATCCTAGAAAGGCACGTACTTCCTTTAGTTTTGAGGGGATAGGCCAGTTTTGAATTCCTTGTAATTTGACTGGGTCCATGGTGGTTTGACCTGCTGAAATGATAAGTCCTAGATATTCAACCTGTTCTTTTTCAAATTCGCATTTTTCTGGTTTGAGGTAGAGAGAATGATCTGCAAGTCTTTGTAAAACAAGTTCGGTTAGTTGACAGTGTTCTTCCATTGTTGCTGTGGCAATTAGAATATCGTCCATATAGATGAAAACCTTTCCTGTGTCCAAAAGGTCACGAAATACAGAATTCATCATAGTTTGGAAAGTTGCAGGAGAATTCATGAGACCAAAAAACATTACTAGAGGTTCGAACATTCCTCTATTGGTTTTGAAGGCGGCTTTCCATTCGTCTCCTTTTTTGATTCAGACATTGTTGTATCCCCATCTGACATCGAATTTGGTAAAGTATTTGGCATGTTTCAGTTTGTTGATAATGTCAGCAATCAATGGGAGAGGATATTGGTTTTTGATTGTAAGACTATTTAGTTGTCGATAGTCTTGTACCAGTTGTAGTTTACCATCCTTTTTTTTGATAAAGAAGAATGGTGATGCAAAGGGAGACTTTGAGTCTCGGATATAACCCTGGGTTGTCATATCTTTGATGAATTCATTGAGCATAATTTGTTCTGTAGGATTTAGAGGGTAAATTTTGCAGTTGTTTTCTGGAATAGCGTCTGGTTTAAGATCAATGGCGTGGTCCCAATCACGTAGAGGGGGAAGGGAGTGAGAGGCTTCTTCTGAAAATACCTTATGAAACTTTTTGTAACGATCCAGTATTATCGTTACTTTAGGGGTAGTGGCAGCTGCCAATTCCGTAGCTTGAGTTGTACGTCTTACTCATTCTTTGTCTGGTATCCCCATAAAGACTTTGTCTCCTTCTTCTAATGGTAAGCTGGCATTGAATTTGATTTTTCGAATAGAAGATGATCTTCTAGATCCTGCATGGCAACTAGCCTTTTGACATCATGTGAATGAGAGTTTTGAAGTAACCCAATTGATGTCAGGGTTATGTTTTTGAAGCCAGGGATGTCCTAAAATGATATTATCTAATCCAAGATCAATAATAAAGAATTTTACTTCTTCTTCATGATTTTGAATTTTCATTTTGAGAATCGCTTCATGTGTAACGCATCCCAATTTGTTTTCAGAGTTATCCACATTGCAGACTATTCGAGGGCATGATAAGGGATATGTGGGGATTTTGAGTTTGGTGATGAGTCAATGATGTATGAAATTGTTGGTGGCTCCACTGTCGACCAAGGCTTTTTGTTTTTTGAGTCTATGACTTCCTAGATGATTACTGATCTGTGCTTCAAGATATAGTGCGTGAATTGATGTTACAGAACATAGTAGATCATCAGGATACAATATAGTGGTTTGAAGACATGTAGAATTCTTCAAACCCTTCAAAAATCCTCTGACATAATGGATAATGCCATTCTTCCCTCTTGCAGTAACGCGTGTATGGTCTCATAAACTCTCCTGACTGCAGCTTCGTCATAAGTAGGAGGTATTGCCTGTTCTTCTTCTTCTTCTTCATTGACAATATTCGAGATGCGAGTGTGTGTTTGGTTAGTGATTGGAGGAGGAACATACAGAGTATGTGGGTGGGGAGCTGAGGATGGAGGAGTGGACAGAGATGCTTCTTCTGTGATGCGAATGCACAGATTATTTGTTTTTGTCAGGCATTGATTGGCCATATGACCAGATTGTCGACAAGCGAAACACTTTCCTTCTCTTCATAGCTTCTCTCTTTCTTCATTTGTCAATTTCTTCAACAGGGGGTGTGGTCCTGGTATTTGTCGACATCGATCGACATCCATTGCATTGGGATCTAATCGAGGACGACTGGTGCTGAAAGAAGAGAAAGGCGTACGAGTCTTCTTCTGTTCCTTTCGTGCATGCCATTGAGTGTCCATGATCGTAGCTCTCTCCATCCATTCAGCAAACATTTTGGGGACTTCAGAGTTATAGATCCTATCAGCGAGACCGGAGTTGAGACCTTGTTCATAATAATCAAATTTAGTTTGGTCATCTGGAATAGCGGCTTCATGAACTAAGGCTAAGAATGCAGAATTGTATTCTTCTATAGTCTGGGTCCCTTGTTTGAGTTGTTGAAGTGCTAAGTACGCTTGTCATACTTTGTGAGGATCCTCAAACTCAGCTTTTAAGTTTTTGACGAAATCAGCATACAATGGGTAAGTGGTTCCCATCAAATTTTCCATAGTATACCGATCATTGTACACTTGAGCTGTGCCTTTTGTCATAAAAGACAAAACAAATAGGATTTTCTGTGTGTCGGATGCATGAAGGTCTTCATAAGCAATGAGATATTTGGTGCAGGATAAGAAGAAACTTTGAAAGTTTTTCTTGTTTCCATCAAATTCTGAGGGTTTGTTGATCTTTAGAAATTGTGTTTTGGTAGTAGTAGAAGTCATAACAATATCTTCGATGATGGGTTCCGGTCGTGGGAAAAGTTCTGGGGGGGCAGAGAAGGGAATAGGTTCAAGGGGTGCGATGGCCATACTAGGGGTAGTCAAAATACCTTCTAGCAGTGGGACGTCTGTGCAGGTATTGGTTACTGGATCGAAAATGTACGAACGTACAGAGGGAGCAGAGATGTCTTGACTATAAAAGCCCGAAGTGTCAATATGTTGTTGTGTATCTGTAATCCTCCAGATATTGTTGCCTAGGTATTCAACTGGTTGGTTTCCGTAAACGAAGGTATCTTGTTGTTTGTGAAACCGAAACCCTTGGGGTAATGAGGTGGGTGGGGAGGGAGCCAGGATTGGTTCGAGTCGGAGTGGGAGATCTTGACCTAATGTTAGGGTTTAGCGTACCGGGGTAGCCAAACACCTATAATCAGGATTTAACAGGGATCTCCGAGACGAACGAAAGAGCAATACTGCGATTGCAACAAGAGGACAGATGACAAGATACGAAAGGAGGTCAAGATGCTCTTGTACAACGTATAGTGAGTTAGTTTTATAGTACTTGTATCTGCTGCGGTTTGATAATCGTGAAACAAAGGATAGGCATAACGAGGGGGGTTACAGCCCCTTGATCACTCCACTGCTGCGCATGTGGAGTGGAATGTTGTAGAATACAGGAGAATGAAAGAAAATAAAAAGTGCATGCCTCTGATTCCTGACACCTCATGTCCCGCGCACCTAAAGATGTCGGACAAGTTGGAAGTGACGCAGAAGAGCCTGTCTGCGGCTGAGTGCGGGTTGGCAACATTGAGCACGCGCATGCAGGAGCCCGAGCCAGCACAGCGATCAACTCGCAGAGTGCATGCTGCATGAGCCCTCAATATTAGGCATCAATCTCGGCAAAATTAATATCATCACTGGCATAACCGTCAGTTGGTCTCGTCCACGCTCAGAGCTCAAGCTGTCGTGTATCAGCAAGAATCTGATCTGCCTCACTGGCCGTAGACCGTGGCGAAGGATGAGGAAGAGTAGAAGAGCAGCTGCTTTCCGTCACGGTGCTTCACGAACGCTGCGAATAATATACCGTACTGGACAAACTATCATACTCTGAGACCACTTCTCTCGAAGAACGCAGTGACATACAAGAGTATCCGTACTCGAAATCACATTACTGACGTTGTATATAAGTAATGTAACCTGTCTGAAAAAGGCATACATGGTACAGTAAACACAACCCACGAGATTACAAGTGCATCTACGAACCGATATTTGCGTTTCTAAGCCATTTCCTCAAGTCAAGAAGCACGAGTCGACCCGAATCCGTCACCAACCAGATACGATCCTGTAGGATGACGATATATGCTGGTGGAAGCCAGCACACTCGCCGCTCGTTTGTCCTTCCAACGAGCCAGATCCAGCCGTCGTCTCGCAACCTCAACAATGTCTCCAAGGAGGTCGGCACCAGGTCATTTGCGGCGCATGGGGGGCGGTGTTGAGGGGAAATGGGGAAGAAGCCGTGGTCGGTGAGGATGGATCTGTGGTTGTCAAAGAAGAAGCAGGATGTCGTGGAATGCTTGATGTCACATTCAAAGAGCAGGTGGACCTGCTTGCTTGATCGTGCCGATGCCACGTCCCAGGCACGCACCTCGCCGAAACCAGTAGTCGTGAGCAGCTGTGTTCCATCCATAGCCCAGGCGATTTGATAGCGAGATAGCACAGTAGTGGCAGATGAAGTGTAAGTGTAACGATGCCCTACGACAGTTTCATCTGAGATGGCATCCACCAGTCCAATATCGTAGCGTCCCAGCCACGCGACTACGTCGTTCTGTGGAGAGAATGCGACGCGTTTGATCTCATTAGGGAGTTCTGATTCCCAAACACAGGTGTGGCTATCCAGGTCCCAGAGCTCGACTGCGCTCCGTTCGCTGTGATCCGCCAATACAACCTGTCTGCTGTCGGAACGAAAGGAGAAGGACGATATCTTCGTTTCGGCTGTGCGCTCGAGTGTGGCGTACAGCTGACCAGACGACAATTCGAAGATCCGGACGTATCCATCTGACGTCCCGTATAGCGCGAGAAACTTGTCATCCGGGGATATCACCGGCACTGTAGTTTCAGATGATAATCCAACGGGCTGCGTCCACACCAACTTGTTCGACTCCACCGACCGAACTTCAGCTGTTCCATCAGAGGACGTCGTGGCCGAAATGGTTCCGAGCGTGGACACAGAAAAATGAGTTGTAAAGAGGCTCTTGTGCGACAACTCGGTGATATTCAAATCCCACAAACGTGTGGTCTTGTCATTAGATGCCGACGCCAGAAGTGATCCGTCGGGGGAAAACTGGACCGCACAAATTGTGCCTCCATGTCCTTGGAATTGATGGATTCGCTTCCAAGTCTGAATATCCCAGACCTCACAGAAGGGACGAGGGGCGGGGTGGGCAATAGCCAGGTATGCTGCGTCGGGCGAGAACTTCAAGGGCTGGGGACTTTTAAAGTAGGTGGGTGGTGCGCTAGGACTGATCATCTTTTGCTTCGTCCATGTCTGTGCATCCCAGACGGTGATACCTGCCTCGGACCATGACACCGCGAGCTTCTCATCCGATGTGATTGCAAAGTGTGTAGGCTGTCCTAGATGGTCATACTGCTCGATGTAGGAGGATGATTCTAGATCCCAGATTCGTATGGATTTGTCCGATGCGACCACCAGCCGATTTCGGCTGATAAATGCCAGCAACCTCACGGATCCAGGTGCTTCAAGCTCCTTTACGGACCTGTGGGCGGTGTCTGTCGACCAGACGTGGGCCTTTTCATTGTAGCCCCCTGACGCTATATGTAGACCATTTGCTGAGAATACAACACAGTGAAGGGTTGCCGAGTGTCCGGTATAAGTGTCAACTTGGGAACCAGTTCCTGCATCCCACATTCTGACGGCACCATCAGTTGAACATGAGACAAAGAGTGTCCCATCAGGCGAGTACACGAGTGATCCAACACCGTGGCGCTCCATGACCTGCAGAATGGCTCCAGTTTGCACGTCCCACAGCCGGACCATGTCATAGTATGAGCTAGACAACAGTCGTCCTCCATCTGGAGAAAAGGCAATGGAGTTACACGAGTTAGCGTGTCCCTCCAGCACGCGTACACACGGGCTCCATGTCTGCTCTTGTCCCTCCTTGACAATGATGCCAGACCGTAATTTTGGTCCATAAACTTGTGACAACCGGGACTCGAGGGGGAGGAATGGGACAACATGATGATAAAGCTGCAAACATGACGTGCTAATAGCAGAGTAAAATTCCCGCGTCATTCTCGCACAGTCCTCCAGAAGGCTGATAGTCTCAGTCTGGAAAGGTGCCACTTTCTATTTACAACAAGAATCCTTGGTTAACCAATCTCACAGAGGAATCAAGAGATCTCACCTTCATTGTCCTGCGTGCCAAATGCAGCGCAGCGATCGCACCACCCAATTCACCTAGCAAGCTCATCACTTCCAGCCAAATGAGCAACTGATTTGAGCAAAAGCTGAGGAGGAGATCCAAGATCGTATCGTTAACATTGCTGCTTGCTAGGTGAGACGCCCAGTAACGACATGCATATTGGACATGGGCAGGAATATGTGCTTCAATTTGTGCTGGTAGATCCACAATCTCCTGGTTAAAGACCGATGGGTCCCTGACCTTGCACATGTTCGGAGACAGAGTCTCCAGGACTCGCGGGCAGCACTCAGCAAGTAAGGAATGCTGAACCTGTGCGTCGACAAGGAAGTCGACATCATCACATCGCTTGATGTCGACAAGGAAATTGTGGAACGAAAGATGAATCAGTCGCACAGGTCCACCACCTCTGGCCTTGGGGACGATGGCAATAGAATGCAAGTCACGAAGCACCCATCGGACAGTGCTCTCTTCCAGCTCAAGTAAACGCTCCAGACTTTCGGGATCGAGCGGATCATATAGTACAACAACCGTCCCCAGCACGGTCCGAAGACTAGCCTGCTGGTTGTCGCCGATATGCGGGAACGCTTCACGGAGTACGGTGAGGTACAACGTATCAAGATGATGGTAGGGAGATGCCTCGGTCGACGCGATATATGTGGCGAACAACATAGTCCTGAGCTGATCCTTCGGGTTACGGCCATTCGGATCTTCAATGAAGTTGGCAACCGTCGCTGCAAAAATGAATAGTCCACAAGACTGCTCTACCAACCGATCTAACTCCTTGCGCGAGGGCCAGGCCATCAATTCATAGGACTCTGCGATGTCTGAAAGTCGCTTCTCAAGATAGACTCGGATGTCCTTCTGTGAGATATTCCATGGAATGCTATGCAGGACGAGCGCATTTGTATGTTTCATGAGGTTCGTACGGCGAAAGCCCTGCATGACCTTCATCACTGGTCGACTCGTGATGAAGAACCTGAGGGGAGTAAGGCGGCTAGTAAACATCGAAAGAGCTATGAGGATGGTTGATATCGCACTCTCGTCTTTACACTCGTCCAAGGCGTCGATGACAATAAGGCACGGCGGGAATTCCTGGTTGCGCGTCACAGCCTCCAAAGGTTCGACGATGAGCTTCTCAAGTTGCATCGAAGCAAGAACAGACTGCAGGTCGGGGTCCTTGCGCATTGCCTCAGACACATGATCTTGGAATGTGGGACTAAGCAAGCAGAGCTGATATGCTATGGTAGGGAATATGAGGCCGATGTTGTTGCATTCGGCGTAGTCTTTTGAGTAAAAGAAAGAGGCGCCAAGCTGCTTGGTATGGTGGTAGCGATACGCGATGGTTTGAGCGATCGTTGACTTGCCAGTGCCTGCCTCGCCATCCAGCCAGAAGATCCGACCTTGAGGATTCCCATCGGTTGACAAAGTCCCGTCTGTCGCAGGAGGTTCCTCCTTGAACCAGCAATGAATGGTATTCAGGATCTCTGTCCTTGTATCGTCCATGCATGTCACTCGTTTGTTGTATCCTTGGTCAAACCGTGCTGCGCGTGCATACCGCGGCATGGGTTTATCTGGCTGCGTCTCAATCAAACCTGTAATATGACAATAATGCTCCACTTACTCGGCGCGATCGTCTAGGGCAGTCATTATTCATGCTGACAAGATCACAAACGTATACAAATGACGCACCTGTGCCGTAAACTTTTTTACATTTTCTCGGATTTCCTGCACACCCATTCAGGCAACGCACGAGGATGGCTATATCCTGACGCACCTCAACAACTCCATGCGTGGCTGTTGCTTGCACATCTGCGCTGTCGAAACGTTCGTGCATTTCCATTCGTGCTTCCTGCCCAGACATTCAACAAACATACGCGGACGGCATTGTGCTCCGACGCACCTCAACTCTGATCTCCATCATAGCTGCACCTTCTACCTGTAGTAGCATTCAGACATAGCTAAATCTTCGACGTTGACCGATGATTGCCTACCAAAAAGGCATCAATGGATCCTTTGAGCTTCTGCAGACAGGACGCTACGTCAGCGGCATGTCTGTCCGATTTAAGAATCCGAACGAGTTTCCGCCGTTGCGTGACCTGCCGAAGGTCGGCCGTTATCTTGACAATCGAGCTGTATGCGCCGCATGGGGATTAGGGTTTATCAGCACAAACACTGCAGAGATAACAAGTGAAGTAACCTTGACAATGTCTGCATGCGCTGAAGGAGCGCGGGTGGACATGCTTCAGCGTTTTGCAGCCAGCCACGGAGCATGGTGTCGAGTTTGGTGAAAGAAATCGTCAACTGAGCGACGTCTTCTGCATTCTTGGCTGCTTTCTGCGCGGCAAAAATCAACGGTCACTGAGAGATCATAGGACTGGAAGAAGGCTTGGGCCTCGGCTTTTTCCATGATGCTGAGGAGGCCATCCCCCGCAGGCTGTAGCGGAGTGAAGGCCGCTGAGACCTGCACCACCGCTTGAAGGACTGGTGTGAGAACCGAAGGTTGGGTGGCCCTGACGAGAAAACCCCTGAATATCGTGCAGAATGGAAGACCACAATTGGCGGAGGTTGGGGACGACATCATTGTCGGGCAGGGCGAAAGTGGAGAGCACGAATGTTACTTGTCGCTGTCCAAGGTGGGTGGGTTGAGGGCGGTCGTTATCGACAGGTGGAAGATAAACTTGCGTCGTTCATGGAATGAATGTGCGAACACTACAATGAAGTTACAACGTGTTGACAGATACACAGCCTGTGTGGTAGGCGATTAATGCGGATACAGTACGGCATCCTGACAAGTCAACCTAATGGCCTTCCAACGCCGAATGTGACCCTTCTTGAGCGACATACGTGCCACTTTTTTCTGATGAAGCCCACCTGCCAATAACGGGACCCGCCACGATCAACCCTTGAGAGTCCAGCTGCTGTATTTGGAAAAGTGGGTTATGTCTACATACAGTCACTATACTTTGGCAGTAAATCAGCCGCACGAGGTGGGTCCTGTGTTTGAAAGACATAGTGGGTCCTACTGCACGGGCGCGGTGTTCTGAACAGGTGAGTAGTGAGCATGGGATATGACGGCAAGTACGCTGTGGTGTTCTCTATCAGAAATTTTATTTTTATCCATACCCATCACAATCACGCGATCATTGGCGCTTTGTGTTTCTTTATCATGCTACTTTATCCGGGAAGCTTTGTGCCAGGGCAGTGCCAAATGTATGTCCCGTCCAAATATCAGAAAATCTTCGTGACAGACGACACCATAGTCCACCATCGATTCATGGCTTTTGCGAATGGCCTGCTCCCCGTGAACAACCAAAGAACCGATTTCGCCCCTATTGTATTCCTCAATACAGACGACAGCCTGGTTGCTTGGAAGGACGTGGTACTCTGCACAAGCGCCATCAACAAGCTGTGGGTCTTCTCGAAAACCACGCGGCCGCTGCCTGCCGACGAACATGCGAAGAGACCCGCTTTCGGGCGTTCGCCTTTGCGTCGAGCATTGTTGCTGGTCGCCAATTCCGTCTCACTCCCCTGAAACCATGGTGGAAAAATGATTGGATTCATTCCCACCATAGCCAAAGGTTAAGATTTTTTCGTGACCTCCTTTCCTCACTCTTTTGATTATGATTGGAGCCACTCAAGCTCAAGCTAGCCTTCAGCTACTTCCAGGTCACGTCACCCTGGGACCTCATGTTCATGTGCATTGCATCAGGGAGGCCGACAGGATAAATGTTCCAAGTTTTTAGTGGGTAAGAGAGTAATATGGCCACTGGGAGCCAATGCCTGTGGAGGCATAGTCGCAGGCAATAATTGAAGGTATGCACCTGGACGTGCTCCCAATTATGCATGATTAAAGCGTCCATCTGATCAACGAAATGAGTCTCGAGGCAAGATAATAAGTGGGAGTTCCTGGTGAATATCGTGTCGTGGACTTATTCAATCTCTTACAACATGTGAGTCTGGCACTCTGCTTCCCTGTTGACATGTGCAGGCCAGAGGACTTGCGATGATGATGTCACAGCCAAAGAACTCTGCGAATAGTCAGACAGTCTTCCGTGTTAGTTTGATACCCAGCCGGAAGTAGTCGTCCATGTTCCCTTTTCCCGGCTCTGTGCTGGCCAACTTAGCATTGTCTCGGAGGCTGTGCTCCTCCAGGAAATGTGTCTGATTCTCAAGTCGAAAGTCAGAGCATTGATCCAGTTCATGGCAGATGAATAGAATGGGAGTAGGATGGGCGCGTAAAGCCTTGATCTCGAACATCCTCCAGTGCAGGAGTGATTGCTTAGATGCATGTCTGAAGCGTTTGTTGCTTTCAAGTATGCGCTGTCAGTTTTTTATAGAGGAAAACATAAATGGACACGACTGTCGATGTCAATACATTTGTAACGTAGTTGAGGGCTTTGCGTACCTGGAGGCTCCTTTGAGGTATGTGTGTGTGATTAACTTGGTGATCCTTAGGCTGGTGCTTTGCAACAAAGGTAGAACATCGTTCTGCTGCAGCTTCTGTAGTTCGAGATGGGAAGCTGTCACAGTTGCAAGTAGCTCTATGCGTACGCACCTCGTGAAGCCTTTGTTTGTCGCTGTTCAAAAGGTGACTGGGGCCTGTCAAGGATCTAGAGGTACAGTTGACAATGACAGTTCAGTGTGTATTGGCACATGTGATATACTCCCTTTTGGTTTACAGACACTGTGAGAAGTGTCAGTAAGCATTGTGCAGCATTGCATAGCATCAGTAAGTGTCTGTGTGAAATGTAGTCATAATGGTATAGTAAGCAGTCTGATGACTAAATGAATATGTGTCATAGATAATCGCGATAAGATCTACTATTGATCTGATAAGATGAGATAGGATATCTCCAGTAGATCTTATGCAATAAGAGTAAAGAAAATCATAAAATGAAAAGAAAAATAAATGCATTCTGTGAACTCCTGCCCTCATAATATAGCCTGCACTTCCCTGCATCCACATACTGCACATCATCACCCAGCACTCATTGTTGTACCCCTTGCTGTCCCCATGCATCACCTTCTTACCCACCCTCCTGTTGGCTGAGAAGAGTTGTGGCATGTGTGGGGCATGATGGATGGGCTCACCTACATTGTCAAGGAGGACATGTGCAAGGGCTTGTTGATTGGCAGCAAGTGCATGTCTGGTGAGGAAGGTGTGCTTGGCAGTGTCATCATGAGTGCACTCAAGTCTCTGTACCCATCCTCTTATTGGCCAGTCCAGCTCAACACACTTGCAGAAGCCTATGAGAGCTGCAGGGGAGTATGAGAAAGAGAATAAGATGGGGTAAGAGAGAACTCACTCAGACTAGTTGTAAGACATCTGAGGAGCTTGTATAGTGAAGTGCCCATCATATATAGTATCAACATGGTAAGGTTGAAGCAGAGAGTATGTAGTGAAATACAAGAGTGCCCATATGTAGGAGGGACATGTGTCATCCCAGTGTAGTGAGTGGGGCAGAGCATGAGAAGTCCAAGGAGGTAGTGGACAAGATGTGTGTGTAACATATATGTAATTGGTACATGTAAGGTGGAGAAGAGAGAGTACTGAATGAAAGGTGTGATGCACATATGTATGTTCAACACCTCCCTCATGTCTTAAAGTCAAGAAAATACATGTTGTGTTTATAGTTGTGTTGTGTCTGCATTGCATTTCCTTGTGTTGTGTTCTCTTCTACTGCATTCTTGTTTGTATTCTCATTGCATTGTGCTGTGTTATGTCCATGTTATTATTGTGTTTGCCATGTTGTGTTTTGTCATATCTCCCTATAGTTGCCCAGTCACATCACATCATCATGTCACCCTATTACAACTCATCTTTTATCTTTTGGTGTCTAGAGGATCTTACAGCTCACACCCCTCAGATATTGTTGCATTTGTGGTTGTTGATTCCCCCTTCATCCTGCCACAAAACCTATCAGTGGGGAGCCAGTAGAGGTTCTTGAGCCCCCAACCCATCCAGCAGATGAGATATTGATGGCTGCAACTGCACTTGTGTTCATCAATAATGGTGTCAATGTCATGATGGCCATTGGCTGCTAAGAGCAGCCTATTGGGTGGTCTTAGGGATAGTTTGCGATGACAATATCCCTGGTAACAAGGTAGTTATTATGTGCTTGATAGGCAAAGCAAACATTCCTGATGATGATGAAGAGAGGGATCTGTTGACTTGGCTGCTTTGGCATGACACTGACCATGCCTTTCCACACACACAATGTATGCATCTTTCTTATTCTATATCTTTACATCTTATCTCATCCAATCTTCATCTATCTTATCTTCATCTTCATTGCTTCTTTCTTCTTTTGGCTATGTCTTTGTCTTCATATTTGTAGCTCCTCCTTAACTCTATTGTGCTTTTACTATATCTTCTTCTTCCCTTCATCTTACCACCTCAGCTCTTCTATGTGTAGCTGAGGTGAAATCTAATCTGTACATCCTCTTCTTTCATCTGCCTTACCTGGTCTCTAGTGCTCTTCTTCTCTTCTTCTCTCATCTTGTGTACATACTGTACACCCTCATCTTCCAGTCCTCTCTCTTCCCCATCAGTCATCTCCCCACAATGTAGGGCATCTGTGTAGTGGACCTAGTGGACACACTGCATGTGCTGGCTGCTCACTACTGCCATGTACTGCATCCATGGGCTGCTCACCAGCTTCATCATCCCTATCCCCATGTTGCATGTGTTGGCTGTTCATCACCAGGAGAAGGTACTGATTAGTGGAAAGAAGAGAGGAGAGGATGAGCTACAAATCTCAGCAAGAGTGGTAGAAGTGCTGATGCGAGGTGCACACTGGACAGTGAGGTCACAACTGAAAGGGAAGGGGGATTGGCGATGAAGGAGACAATACACCTTAGAGAAGAGTCACGCTGTGTAGCAGATATCTCAGATGTATAAAGCTAGAGAACTATCTACTACATGAGAGTCCTTATATACTATAGGGATTGGCGCATAGACCATGCACTGTCACTATAGGGCAGGTGTATGTAAATAAGATGCACAGCATCTGTGAGAAGTATCAGTAAGCGATGCGCAGCATTGCACTGCATCAATAAGTGTCTGTGGGAAATGTAGTCATAATTGTATAGTAAGCAGCCCGATGACTAAATGAGTATGAGTCATAGATAATTGCGATAAGATCTACTAATGATCTGATAAGATGAGATAAGATATCTCTAGTAGATCTTGAGCAATAAGGATGAAAGAAATTGTAAAATGAAGAGAAAAATAAGTACGTTCTGACAGCTGAGGTGTTGGTGATGTAGGATGTAGGGAGACCACCTTCTATCTCTCTGGTACCCATAACAGGAGTGATGTGAGCTTTGGAGATTGTGTGCCATATACCCATGATGATGAGTGTGGACCCCACTCACATCTGAGCAGGTCATTTGTCACCTTCACCATCATGCCTTTTCTACCAGCACCATCGGAAAGTTTGCACATGCATCAGCTTCTGCTGAGTTGCCTAAAAAGGAAGTAGTAAGTCATGCATGCACCAGTTTGCAATTCCAACAAGGTGGAGGGGTGTGCAAGGGGTGCAATCTTGGCAAAGGGGGGAGAACAGTACAAAAGTTATTGTTTCAAAGAAAAGCAGAGCACTACACATGGCATTGGAGCACTGAGAGCAGAAATGGAGATCATACCAAAGCAAAACAAGATAGTTGACTCTATAACAGCAAC
>QLPN01004408.1:9984-25211 GCA_003314395.1 Albatrellus ellisii | reverse complement strand
GTGGAGCATAAAGGGCCAGGAAAAGGTCCAACCACTACACACCGCAAAGGAAATAAGGAATAAGGCCAGGTGCCAGCAAGCACCCACTACTGCTGTAGAATATGGGGAGCAGGGGGCAGTAGCGGTGAGTGACGGGAGGCGGGGGGGTAGCCTAGGCATAATTGGTGAAGGGGGGGAGAACGGACGCAGGTCAGAGGGGACAACGGAAACGGATGGGGCGAAAGACGAAAGAGGAAGGAGAATTGCCAATGCACGCCAAAAGTAACCACCTTGGCGTAGCGACTACGTTTGAAAAAATAGGGCGGAGCCAAAAAAGGAGCAAATTTTTAAATTGCACACCAAAAGTATGCACATTTAGTGGACGACAATACCCGCCACCTTCGGTAGCGGGAATTGCCAACAGATGGCTCCGCAGACCATCACCTAGATTGCTTGCTGACTAGTACAGTACGCTATGGACGAAAGTTCCTACGAGTAGCTATCGTAAAATAGTCTTAGAACAGGACTCTCCACGACAAACCCTTCTTGCCGAAAAATTGGCATACGAGGGGTATGGGGGTGGCCTGCGTGGGCTGGGTAGCGCAAGCTACCCACCACCCTGAGCCACGCACTGCTCATCATAGTGCGAGCGTGCGTAAACGCATTTCCTCAGGGCGGCAGTGATTAGAGTTTCGGTCTGCACGGCCAGCACAAAAGTGTGTAACCCCCCCCCNNCCCCCCCTCCCCCCCTCTTGAATTGCCAGTGGCTGGCTGCGGATCGCGCCCACCTGGCCTCAGACTCGGAAACCTCAAAGGCAGCACAAGGACTTTCTGCGCTGTGGAATATGGTGGGTAGGCGCGAAAAGCGTGGGTAGGCATGCCGTTGCGGCGTGACCTCCTTGAGGTGTGAGAGTAAGAAATGTGGCCCCTTCCGCGGCCCGAAGACTACGGTATCAGCCACGGTACCTCTCTTCTTTCTCGTGCCTCGGTACGTAAGAGAACTGCATAATCCAAATTATAGTAAGGCCGCGCGCGCACGGACCGCCTGTCGTCTATCTACAATCCACGTAAACACGGTCTCCAAGGCCCGGATGATAAAGAATCAGTGCAGGGAAGCGTAGCACTGCATAGTGCGAGGGACCGCGGGGCATGCGACGCAATGCCGGTGACGGAGGGTGTGCATGCGTGACATAGCGCCGGTGACAGAAGGCAATAGACAAGATGTGTCCAGCAGACCGCACTGGCACTGTTTCCCGATGGACAAAAGGACCGATTTATGGGATGTCCGAAAAGTCATTGTACCATCACGAAATGAACCGGGCAATGCTGGATGACAATATTAATGATCGAACATCGTCACCAGGCGATGCAGTAACAGAATCTAACACAGGTTGCTTATCGTAAGGGCCAGTAACTCTGACGATATTCCGCCGCGATTGTGGCTGGTCCCGTTGTCTACAAATCCATCCCGTTACTGCCTTGGCTTCCAATCCAACCTGAAGCTTAAAGGACAAGCACCCCCATCTTCATCCATTGTCTCATTCACCGCGGACTCGTGCTATTTTATTAGGTCAGCCTCGCGCGCGCTTTCTTCTTTGCCTTGTGCACACGTAGATGGCGCAGAACCTCACTGTAAAGGGTCTTCATACCATCCACACGCTATGTCAGCTGCCCCGACCACCGCCGTCGCCGCCAATCCAGCCGTCATTCTTCATTCCCGTCTCCCCGACCTCGAGAGGACTAAAATAACAAATGACACCAGCGCTAAAGCGGCGTATACTTTGTTTTTTTTCTTCTTCACACATGACCTCCGCACACAAGCTTGGCTGTGTTGACGACACGTGCACCTGCGCTCCCCTGTACGTACAGGCCCGCCGTCCCCTCTCAAGCATACCCGCCGTCCCTCGCATCCTCTCATGTGTGCAAACACGCAGCCTTCTATTAGCAGCGCACACCCCCCGTCGCTGCCACTGTGTCACGCGCCTCTGCGGTCCTCTCATACATAGCGCGGGCACACGTGCGGTCTCGCTCATTGGCACTGTTCGTGTCTGGACCTTCGTGGGTCACAGACAGTTGTTCAGCATCTTCCGTTCAGCGTTTTTCTTTTGTACTGGTGTGCATGACGGATGAATCAACTCTTGCCTCTCACTTCTCGGGCGGATGGAGGGGATGTATTTTATCAATATGTATGTCTCTTGTCGCGTGGGTTCAACAATAATGAAAATAAATAAACAAAAAACACATATGGCCCCCCCCTCCTGGCACCGTGCCATTCATGCACACATCGTCACTAGAGCCATGTTACACATACCGCGCACTCTCCACCCGAGTCGCCAGCGCCGTGCCACGCGCGCACGCGTGCCGTCCCTCACGCCCTCTCACGCACGCAATGCCGCTGCCATGACACAAGAGAGGGCCTGCACTTCATGCTGGGCTCGTGGGATATGGTAGAGCGTTGTGCGCTATACTGGGATGAATATCTTATCCGTCGCACGAGAGGTTTAGCACTGTAGAGTTGTCTAACACTGTCAGCAATGCAAGCATGTCTTGCGGATGCGAGTGGGGTCAGGGCACCCGTGGTGGATCAATAAGGCGCGGACGAGAGCGTGGGCGATAGTAAATGGGCGGCATCGCCTGCACCGTCTTGGTGCAGCGTGGGCTTGGGTAGGTGGGCAGAGGTTGCCCGCGCAGTGTTGATATAGTGAGGGCCATGACGAGGTCATGAGCACAGGCGATGGGGGTGGTAACGGCAATGTGACGGCGAGGGTGCGGGCAAGGACATGAGCGAGAGTGAGACGAGGGAATGATGAGAGAGAGAAAGAGATCGTGCAAGGGTGGGTGTGTAAGCGACGGTGGGAGTATCGAACGATGTGTAGAGTTTAAGGCTCGAGCAGCGAGTTTTGAACCGTTTGCGCGCCTTAGCCCATTACCTATTGGTAGTGGGAATACTCTTAGATGCGACCGTGACTATAATCACACAAGTCAACAAAGGAAACTTAAGTGTAGTGAGCTTTTCAGACTCTTCGGGCCGTACGTATATGACTTTCTTTTTGCTGTGAAGCAAGAGCGCGACAATTACTCTCAGGGCCCAAGCAAGAAACTTAAGAACAAGCTATTCACCTCGAGGAAATGCTTTTACGTACACTAGCCAGTTGGCAACACGTGTGGGCTTGAGGTTTCCGCCATCTCGCGCTAGCGGTTCCCGGCGGAAGGTCCACCCCCAATAAAACCCCGGCTGATTGATGTCACTGGGGGTTGATCGGCGGGAAGGCTTCCTCGTATAGAAGTACCGTCCCAGATGGCCTTGACGACACAAACCCGCAGGGCCTGGAGGTTATAGCATGCAATCACCTTCTCGTGATTTGCACAGCAGTGTGGTCCGCCTGATGCGCCACTGCACTCGCAGCGCAACTTCCATACTAGTGGAGGGTGCCGAGACAATGACTTGTGAGCAAGCGGTTCGTCCCTGACATCTTTCGGCTCAATGACACAGGCAATATGTATGTGATATGTTGTCATTGACGTGTCAGTGAGCCATTGATACGACATTGATGACTGATATGACTTTTCGTAAGAATTTAGGTTGCCCTAATCCGACACATCAAGGGCTTGATTTGATGATGGGTGCACATGCGCGTCCCAGATTTATCCTCTAGATGAGCTACAGCATCCTGGACTAAATTTTGATTTTGTCTCCTAAACCTTATCTTGGTTTGAAATTACAGTGGACTTGTTTTCATTGTTGCTGGTTGTCAAAACAATTACATCGTATCCAGTGCAGCTTAAATAAGTGAAAAAGCAGCGGAGATAATCGTGAGTAACAGGGTGCTATAAGTTTCGTAATGTTTAACAAATGCTCCATTGACAGGTGGTTTTGCTTTTTTGCTTCCAACCTTGAAAGGCCCTTCTTTACTCAAGACTTGGGGAGAAAGGAAAAAGAGGCGGGAAACAACGCTAATTCCTCTAAGGGAATTACCTCGGATGGGTGTGCTTGAAACCGGAATGTGAGCAGTTCTTCCGAACGAGAGATATCACTATTTACTCCGAGTCGTGTGAAGTGTCATTTCAGAAACCCTTATACGGCTCATTATGTCTTTGTCTGCTTCGGGTATTCTAGTTGAATTAATGAGCGCAAGATTAATTATAGGGAGTCTGCTAGCGAGACCTCTTTGACACGTTTTGGAGCCACCCAGGGCGCTGGCCGGACTTCGGGGACGGCATGGCACCAGAACATCTACCAACTTAGGGTCAGTTTGGCAGCCACAATCCGGCAGATTCTAATCTGATCATCAGGCCACTTCACTTCCATTTCGTTCAGATTCCCTGCGAGAATCCGATAAGAATCAGCTAGATTGTGGCTGCCGAACTGACCCAAATAAGTAAGTAAATGTTCTGGTGCCCTAGAGTCTGGCCAGCGCCAAGCACATGCTATGTGGCTCCAAACGTGTCTCCCTGCGTGGAAACCGAAACCTTGTAATTTATTCCTACTGTTGGTTCTGTGCAGAAACTTGCACAAAATGGCCCTCCAGCAGTCGTTCGGTTTTTGTTTTGCAAGGCTCGTCTTACCTCCGGACTGCGCCACGAAGACTGACGGCGACTGTGTATCAACAATGTTCGTGGTTACCGTCTTCGGCGTCTATTGAAGGTAGGCGGCGGTGGACAAGCCGTAGAGGGAACTACAAACCTGCCTGATCCATTTCCCGAAATTCTCGCTCTGGTCATCTGGTTTAGGGCTCGGACCTATTTCCCTAAATTACGACACATTCAGTCCAAGACGACCTAAACGCTTACGAAGAGTCATCTAGTATGGCGTTAATGAATCTTGGAGTGCCGTGAGATTTTCTTTGGGGATGTACTCATTTCCATTTCCGGTGAGCGAGATCCGGGATCGACAGAGCGGACTTGGATGTAGACCTCTGTTTAAAAGCGCAGGTATACGTCGCTAAACCCCCCCATCCGTCCCACCTTCGAGCATGGCTGACGCACATCTAGATTCATATTCGTCTACGACGATCTACCCTGTCACTTTGGCTGAGGATACCTATATCCCACCTCGGGCCACCGTTCATGCTCACACCATCACTAGTGATGGTGTGGCCCTCGATCTCCGTATGGCCCCATGTTGATGTCCCCTTCCATCGTGCTAACCTTTCTGCCATCTCTTTATTTTCTATCTCTTGCAGCCGGCACCTATGCCTCATCGATCTCACGGGTCCCCACGGTGGAGAGAAAAAAACGCAAGGACCCAGGACACATCTCTCGGCCTCCAAATTCTTTCATATTATTCAGGTCGCTGAACAGAGAGTTCATCAAGCAGACAGCGGGCAGCAGCAACGAGCAAGACATCAGCAAGGTCGCGGGGAAGATGTGGCACAATTTGACCCCCGAGGAGAGGGCACATTACATCGATCTCGCCGCGGTGCATAAACAGGCCCACCAGGCACGGTATAAAAAATGGACATACCACCCCAAGCCCAAAGACCCACAACGCAGGAAGTGCAAGAACTCCATGCGGTACGGGGACGAGGAGAGGAACAAACCCCTAGCCGCGTACACTAATGAAGTGATGAATCTCGCGGAGATGAAGCCCATCGTTGACGAGTCGGACCGTGACCAAGCGGGTTTGCAGACGGCAAGTACCTCTCCTTTCTGTGGAGCCATTTCTGAGAGGCATGTGAACCTGAGGAGGAGGTCTTCCTACCCTCTGAGAGCCCCCCTTTCTTCTTCGGCCACAGCTCTCCTGCCACATTCTGTATTTATGCTGATGCGGTCATAGGTTCGTAATGTAGGGTACGGTTACGCGCACCTTGCACAAGGGTCTGAGCCCACAGCAACAAGCGGGCCTGTTCCACGGCTCTCGACGTACTCCGAGCTGTCAAACTGGAACGGCGAGGCGTAGCGGCACTGCGGCTTCAGATCAGGCTCGGAACACACGCAGTTGCACATCTTGTTCTCATATTGTTCTCAGTCTCCTCGTCTTATGGATCGTATCATCTCTTCAGATTGTTATGCTGCGTCGTAGAGCATCGTGTAACCTGAATTCGTCATTGTATCTACTAGTAGTTGCGTGACACGACACTGTTATACTACCGTCACCTATCACCCACAGTATCACAACAAATGAGGTACTATTCAGCATCAAGTGATTTCAAAAACCGAAGATGCAGCGACCCAAAATGACAAGCATCTTGAGCCTATCAAGGGCACCGAGTGGACCCCGCATGTCAGTGCCACAATCCACGTAAGGATGTCTGCACCCTATGAAGACAATGGGGTGCATGTATGCCAGCCTGCACAGTCGCGGATCGGCCACAGTGACCCCTACATGCCGCGTCTTCACTTTCACGTAAACATCATACTATTTGCACGTCCAGCAATGCTTCTGACTTGGGGTATCAAGGATTCGGGCCAGCGCTTGCAAGACGGAACACGGGCAGGTGTCATCGGAAATGAATGGTCCATGCCTTGTGCACAGCAATGGCATGGGGATTCGCCGTGATGATATCCCACTATGTGATGAGCATTATCTTCGCATCCGGCTTGTCGCCACATGCTCTCTCCGGTGGAAGCTCCTGCACACGAAGACAGACGGGTCACATCCCAGGTCCAGGCATCATGACAGAACCCAGATTCGGTCTGGCCAGGAGCTCGAGGGGAAACAGAGGCAATCGCCCACTGAAATTTCAGAGACCATGCGGGAGATTGATATGGAGCAGACATGTAGATAGGTGGAAGCGTTTGCGCCATTCACGCCGTCGCATTTGAGAGCAACAGCGGTGATATAATACGCTTGTGGACAGTTGAGCATCTTCGGGTGGCGCCACGATGTGTGCATACGGCGAAGGTGGTGGGGCATTGTTGGCAGGCGGTAGCAAACCGGAGTGCGTGAAACTGAACAGGGAACTACGCCGCTGTTGACAGTGGACGCAAGATGCTTGAATACACGACCGAAGCGGTCGACAGATGATTCGGCGTATGCGATGAAGCCGAGCTGGCAGAGTGCAAACCTCATTTACAACTTTTTCGCAATACATAGCGATGGCAGAAATGAGACTGAAGCAAGAAGGTGACAACCAGGATGCGCCTAAAATGTTGACGACGCTCTCGTTTCGGGTTTAACGAGGTTCTAAGCCTGGATGGAATGACATTAAGAGACCTGCCAATTGACCAGACATACCACTGCATTGTATCCCCAAAAGGTGCCCTTTGAACGGACCTGAGTTTTGAAGCAAGTTTGATATGAACTCCTGTAAGCCCAAACGCAGATCGACTACGGTGACCACGTAAGACTTGACATAATCTGTGTATCTCCAAATGTGATCAACCAACTTCCAGAGTCCACCTCAAGCTTAGCTTGCTACACCCACCTTTATGATTCTAGATCTTTGTGACGCGTACTTATGATATACTCTAAACTGCTCGTAACTTCAAAGCTTCAGAGCTCTAAATTCTCACAGGAAGACATCCTGTATTGTTTGTTTTTGACGTTCTGGAATCTAGAGTGTCCGCGCCCGATCTCCAATAAGAAGGAGGGGGAATATCGTCAGGTACACTTGCAAGCCCCTCTAGTAGAATGTCTGGTGCATCTGGACTACAGAATGTACATTACTGATGTCGGGAATGAGACTACCGTTCTTATTCTTTCTGCCAGCCACAGTGGCAACTTTTAGCCCTAGTCCATGACGTTCACGCTAATACCCGCCATCTGGATATCATGTCGACGGTCCTTTGCGTACTGCCGGCAGAAATAACCAGAAAGTTGATGACAACGTGTGTCAGTGTGGCCGGATGCCTAAATGATGTGCTGATTCTGTGAAAGCATGGAGACAAAACATGAAGCCTGAGACCTCATCGCCCATTTTTGTGAATATATCAAGATATTGTGTTCCAAATGAATGCAGTAAACAACAGCATCACGTCAAGTGGCCTCGAGGGCTGAGACACCCCGGTATGGCCGAACGGTTCACGTACTTACCATACCACTTTTGTTCTGCATTGTAGAGCATTATGGCATTGGGATTTTCTACCATGTGACATGTAGTTGTACGTGATACAAGCGTATTCTACAGCACGCTAGGACGCACACCTGGCCCAGGGGTCGCTGGAATCGTCCAGGAGGTGCTCGCTTGGAATTGGGGTCGACGAATACAGCAGCACACGAATTTTAGGTAGGATGGGAGTCGCAAGCAGTGTCCAGGGCCGGGATGCACGGGGATTGCGTACAAAGAAATCGGCTAGACCCAAAAGCACAAGAGCAGAGGCGGGTGGAACGGGAGTGCGCTGAGCTTGAATTTGCGTGACAACAGTGATTGATCAGATTGCTTAGCGGAATTGACGTCGTCGTGAAGACGACTCGGATCCTCGGAAGAAGTACACAATTTCTGTCCATAAAACATACCGGGCATTGAGAAGGAGAGATATAGTGCATTTGACTCATCCAGCATGATGTTGTGCATATTGCAATTGGATTAATTGACCTTGCCGCTGCGGGTGCAGTGCGGCACCAGCCGATCTTATCGCTTCGATGCCTCAGTCTCCTTGTCACCGCCTGGGACCCACCACAACGTCATCTCACTAACATCTGCACCAGACCCATTTCCCCCCCGTGTATCAGACCGCACATCACAATCAAACGGTCACAACAAAACAAAATCTGTGTGGTTTTACTATGCGTGACGTTTTTGCGAATAGGCTCAAAGCACGGATGCAGTCACCGCTGTGATTGATGTTTTACCTCAACGTGTCAAACAAATAAAATATGGAAGGTAGGTCGACGTGTGTCCGAATCATAAGGCTGATGCTAGAGCGCGCCCAAATTCCTGGCTGTGCCCGGCTCGCAAACGTGACAACCCTTGATTTCGTCTTCTGGCCTCTGCGCGCCGCATATAGCCCAGATGTCATCCCCGATTCTGTACGTATCGTATCTCCCCAAACGTCCAACATCCCCATCATTGCACATGGCAATACCGAAATCTCCAGCGCCTTGTACGTACAAGCACACGGAGAATATCTCCACGGAATCCATTGCCATCCAGTCAGGTGAAGAGCTATTCATACCAGAATCGGTGGGCCATCTCTGCAGCTCATGGCCGTTCCACAGGTACGGCACATACAATGGTGAAATTGGGTGGAGGATGAGCATCAATGGGTGCCATCGCCTCCGGCTTGTGCTAGCACTCTTGAGCTCACATAGCCGCCACAAACGAAGACATCAAACTCAATCACTCTGCTTCGGAACTATGGGCGCCCCTACGGCACGCTCATCTAGGCCTTCGTCGCATAGCTCGGTCCCATCGCGCACATACGTTACCTTAGACAAGATCGTGCCCCCTGCCTCGCGGGGGCCGTTGTTTCGGGTATCTTGTAGGCGTGGACCCCACAGACACAGGCCATGTCCCACTAGGTCCTGCACAGCAAAAGCTGCAGCATATGGCATATGTTGTTCGCAAACAGCCTCTATATCTGCATAAGCAGAGTCGATCCATGCACAGTACATGTACCCACATCCTGCACTGCGGCCACTGCTCTCGCAGCGCAGGTGTTGGCCATGCTTTCTGCGCCGCGCACACGTTGCCATAGCCTTAATACCGGCGCGGTGACTGGGGCGCGAGTGGCGAGATGAGACACGCCATTTCTCCATTTCTGGCAGCCTCTGCTTACCCGCCAGGACTCAGAGACTCTTGCCTTTCTGCTACGCCCACGAGGCTCGCAAGGACAGCATATCCATGGCCCACTGACGGCAGCAGACGCGTCGCTTGATGAGGAGCCGCCATCCGTTGAGCCTTTCTCCTGACGGCGATGATTGTAGACAGAGATTTTCACTTTTCCCCCACGGGTCCCGGGAGGGAGAACACGTCTGATGACCAGCTACGATACTTGCACCTGTTTTCCTATATCGTGTTCCGCGCCGTCTTGATGATGCAACGCCCAGCCCGTCCGCATATGTTTCACGCTTGGCTGGGTCAGCACCGGAGTGTGACAACGCAGGTCATTCGTTCCCGCAGACGGGCACGTTAGCATCGACTTGGTGACCTCAGGGCGGAAGGTCGGCAACACAACAATCCACGGGTGCGAGACATCCGGTGTAGGGCCTTTTGGATAACCAACCAGGACACCTTGGACATGTAAAGGTTGCCTAGGACAGTCTTGCTGGTCCTCGGTGCGGCACGATTAGAGCAATTACACGTCATTGCATCGAGAAGGCAAGTTACTACGGCAGAACAGGATACACGTTGACGGCAAGTGAGGTCCGGCCAGGACAGCGATACGTGCGCGTTGTGCGACTTCTAGGGAAGGGTGCCCGTCGTTACCTGTGTCTTCGAGCTTCTGATGGAGGCAGACCACCTTCCATGAAGCCCAAGCTCAGTACGCAACTTCCAAGGCTCCGTGGCTTGCGCAGGAATACTTGGTGTGAATGAGCCTTGGCCTTGCTTGTAAACTGGATTATGTTACGCCATCAGCCTGGGCGTAGCTACAGAACTGGCACGTGCGTCGACCCGCAGCAGTCTGGGCTTCTCAAGACTCAGGTGGCCGTGTCTGCCCGATCCATTAAGCACAACACTGTATATAGACCGATAAATGGTATGAGACACCTCACCGTAACCATAGATGACTAGACCCGGCCTGCCAATTCGCCAACGTTCTTGTCAGCGTGGCCAGAATATGGATGCCAAGCCGACTTTACTCAATCGGGACGTGGATGTGGGTGAGCAGTCTAGAATACTTGCCTTTGGCGCGCATTCAGAAGAATTGAGCAAACTTGATTTAGGGCTGGCCTTTCCGAAGAAGACCGGTGGCCTGTGTATATGGCATGTCATTTCGTCTTAGTGCCCTTTTAGGGGCGGGCGAGTAACTAGAAGTTCTTGAAGTACTGGAATGGCATCGATCATCTGTCCAACGTCGTGAGGGAACCAGACCTGCAAGATAGCCGGCTGAGACCCATGTTGGGGCTGGCAGCAAAGTCGGGCTCTGTTCATAGTATCACCATAGCCTGCCCATCCATCCCTATAATATAGATGACATCTCCGGACACATGGTCGATGAATTAACCTTTCATACAACACGAAAAAACTCCCGGTATGTTCCATGCCTTGCATCGTGGTGCTGCCTCATCCCAACATGGCGTCGGGACTGGTACTGATGGTGGAGCGGAAGGCTGCTCGTCAGACTGCAACGTTGTATGGCCATACGAGTTTGATGCGCTTGCTGTGAGAACGATTGGTCTCTGGATAACACAGAAGACAGTGAGATCAACGCCGACGATATCTTAGCCTATATTCTAGTCACGGGGCCAGCTTCACATACCGATATCTTCTGTTGTTCAGTTTGCGCCGGTTCGCTCAGCATTGTAAAACAGTTTGAACAAAACTGAAGGCTTACAGTGGTGGCTGCAATAGGGCAACTCTGTTTGTTGCATACATGGCCTGCTGACTCTGTCATCATGAAAGATCCGTTGTATAGGACGCCTGATGCAAGTGTCATGGAAAACTTGTCAAAAGTCAAAAGGCGGTGGCAGCCACCGTAGCACAGTGACCTGGCACTTGGAGGTGGGTAAAGCTAAAAAAAGGGTATAGGAGAGCTTTTTGCAGATGAAACCGCTAGCCTTAGGTCTGTAGACCTTCCAAACCCCACACAATGAGCATGCGTAAATGCATACCCTCTATGTGCAGTTGGGGCCAAGCCTCACCCTGAAAGAGCGAGACGATGAATCAAAGACGCGATGCTACTGGACTGTCAACAAAACTACATACTGGTCGAAAGTGTTGCCAGGAAAGCCATATCGGTGCAAGACAGTATCTAAAGTCTGAGGTGGCGCTGAACTGAATGTGGCGTCCACGAGCCGAATACAAATGTTACCTAGACGCGTTGTTCAAAGCAGTTTTGAGATATGCACCGGAAATAAGTGATGTAGGAGTAACCGTGGGTTTGTTGTCAATCATGTCCCTGAAGAAAAGGCGGTAAAGAGATAGTCTCCGTAGCTGACCTCAGTACCAGTCGTTCAGCATCTGGGGTCTGCATCAAGTTGGGGGTCACATTCCCGCTACTTTCCGCTTGCGCCACATTCTTTTTCTCTCCGGCCGAACGTGCCACTCACATGTTATAGACATCAAGAAATGCAAAGTCTTTGATAGTAATTGTTCTGAAATACAAAGTCTGTAATAAATTATGGTAAGGCCGCGCTTGCCTGTATCTTAGTGTCTACAATCCACAGTGATGAGCTTTGTCAAGGTAGTGATGTAGGTAATCCGTGATCAATCCATCTACATTGCCAGAGTTACGCAATGTTGTGAGGGTTTGTACTGTCAAAACAATGTTGCGCGGGTGATCACATCATTCAATGGGCCATTTCGCTACAAAATCAGTTGAGAACACGCATGCTGGGTCCAGACTCAACATCTCATAAGTGACCGACAATTGTCCCAGCATGGGTACAGGTACAGTGTTGAGGGCGACGGGGACAGCAGGTGTGTGTGCGTGACATGACGGCATGACTGACACGCGTGCGTGCGTGTGCACATGTCATCGACGCCGAAGCTGTTGTTGTCGTCACCACTGCTGCCGTGCACTTGCACAGCTGCGCTGCTGTTGTCGCCGTGTCGTGTCTTATCATTGTCATTCATACCGCTGTCGCAGTAATCTGCCGCCGAGTGCACTATTATGCGCGCATGCTGTCTAAGAGAGTGAGGGCGCGTGAGATGGTAAGGGTGAGCGAAAGGGTGTGTGTGTGGCAAGGGAGAGGGCGAGGGCGTACGGGAGGGTGAGATGTTGGGCAAGAGAGTCGCCGAGCGAGAGAGCCAACATCTCAAGAAATAGAAGTGGTTTGTTGCTTATTTCTTTCATGCCTTTGAGCCCGAACTTGTGAATTCTCAAGATCCCGAGCACCTCAACTTCAAATATTGTGGACAGCGCGAGAATACACATTGCTCCCAGATGCTCACCTCGATTCACAGCAATATACCTCGAAGAAGAGGGGTTGATTTAGGGTTCACACGAGCAGGAAACCCCTGGATAAGCGGCCCTGGTACTGCGATGGGTGCGGAAGCGAGCGAACTGCTCGTGCGCGATGCATGTGAGTGCAAGGAACAGAAATGGTAATTAAAAAAAAACATACCACTCTGCTCTCACAAACTACTGATATGAGCAAGGGACACCTAGGTGCATTTTAGCGCAGCTTGCATCGATTGACGAACATACCTTTAGGTCACTACAAGCATCACCATTAACTCAGAGATCGATTGAGAATCAGCTTGAACTCGAAATAGCATACACTTGATGGTCGAAGGTGGCCCCACCACTGGGAACCCTCCTAAATTAGAACAGACTGGTAAAGAGGCTTGCAAGGTCAACCTCAAGGTGCAGACCAATATAGACTAGTCTGCTTTGCTTTCGAAACTGTTGTGATTGGTCAACCCTGTCAGGCGGACCTTGAAAACCTTGCCACTCATTGGTGCACGCCAGTTGTGGGCTAGGGTCAGTTCAGCAGCTACAATCTGGTAGACTTCCTTGCTCGAAGAGTAAGGCAATCCCACACTGGGTTATGCATAGGAAACCTGCAAGCACAGCGTCCCTACCAAACAACTGATCAAGTGGTTTTCTGGCTGCTTCAGTTCAAGTCACATATATTGTGTAACTTGTGTTGCTGCGTCCAACTCTTGCAAACACAAGGATAGGACATTGTAAGGTATCTTGAATATGTTCATGCCTGGCTCGATAAGTAACAGAATCCCTTATAGACTTGATGACTTTGTGGTGTATGACCTAAATTTACAGAGGGGAAATGTATTGTTTGAGCTTGACAACATCTGTGGAACTCAGTTCTTCAGGATGTAGAGCAATCACAACAATTGTTCTTCTTGCATCATATGCCACAAGGACTGTCCAGTTGTGCCCCTGCCCTCGGCTTTCGGGCTGTACATCTCAAGTTTGTTCCATGTCGACAAGTCTTCGAGCTTGTATTGTGTTATCGGACCCGATGGACAATGGAAGTACTGATGATATGAAATACAGTAGTGTCGACGTAGAATGACAATTGTCCGAGACTGTTCATATACAATTATTATTCTCGGATTCGCCGCTTGCCATTGGATGGTACAGCACGTCTAACTTCTCACCTAAAATTGATGGGAGTCACCACAAAGTACAGCATAGGCTCCACGGAATAGTCTCTCATCTGCGTCAGCATTAAACTAATCTGTCTTTGGGCTCACTTTCTCGTTCGCTTGGGATGGAGGTGTCTACAGTGTAGCTATGTAAGAGATTGGGAATGATGGTGGCAGCTATATGTGGTGGCATGTGGGAGCGAGAGTGTATAAGCGCGTTCCGGTCCTGTAGGAGCTATTCTAGCCTGCCGGGGATAGGGTGAGCTACGAGGGGCCCTCCCTCCCTCGTAGGACCGAGTTGACCAGCTACGGACTTGGATGGCGCCTATTCAGCCACAGCTGAGAGGCAGTGCAGATGCTTCTTGTGCTACAGGATATTGTGGATTGGCGCAAAAAGTGCGGATAGGCACGTCATCGCAGCATAGCCTCCCTGAGGTAAGATGTATGGCTCCTTCTGCGCCGTGCACCTGAAGACCTACAATCTCAGCCTTACAGCACAATAAATCTGACGCATTTGCCGCAAGAATCAGAATCAGATTGTGGCTGCCGAACTGCCGCGTTAGGCTACTGGAGTGCTACTGGTAACTCAAATTAAAAGGAAATCCAATACTTCCTAAATATATGACTGTTTTGGTTTCCAATACAACTTGAAGCATACGTATCTCGTTCGCCGTGCACCCTTTTGCTCCTTTATTAGGTCAGTTTCCCATGCAGACTTTCTTCTTCAACACATGCATGTAATAGATGGTGCAGAGCCTCATCATGGAGAGTCTTCACACCATCCATGCACTTGGTTGACCATTGCTGCCAGCACTGATCCAGCCATCATTCCTACAAGAAAGGGTCTGTTAGGGTTTAGCGTACCGGAGTAGCCAAACACCTATAATCAGGATTTAGCAGGGATCTCCGAGACGAACGCGAGAGCAATACTGCGATTGCAACAAGAAGACAAATGACAAGATACGAAAGGAGGTCAAGATGCTCTTGTACAACGTATAGTAGGTCTGCTTTATAGGGTTCGTATTGGCTGCAGTGATAAGTACTGTGTCAGGCTGAGAGGGGAAAGTAACCACAACCACAGCAATTGCTGGAGGGTGCGAGCCGTAAAGTTCCCTAGACACCAAAGTAGAGAGTATTAGTAGTTAAGGG
>QLPN01004405.1:14867-26360 GCA_003314395.1 Albatrellus ellisii | reverse complement strand
CTGGATCATTATTTAGTCATCAGTCATATCATCCTCATCACTATCTCATTGATCCCTCTCTTCATCATCATCAGGAACATTTACTACACCATTCAAGCACATAACAAGTACCTTGTTACCAGGGGTATAGTTATCACTTTCCCTAAGACCATCCAATAGGCTGCTCTTAGCAGTAAGTATATGGACCATCCATATCATCCCTGAGTCCTACAACAGGTCTGTGTGGCACATCATGCTACTCACACATTCACCTTATAAGTATGCTGTCACATTATTGCCCTCTCACTGTAGCATGTATGCACAGCATCTAGAGGAAAAACTAACATGCATCTTGTCTTGTCTTCTTTCTTCTCTACATGACAGTACCCTTCTTAGAGTCACTCTCCCTGTCATGTCATTGTCATGCTCTTGTCATGTATTCACTTTATCTCCTTATACACTCTTCTGTCTCAGACATGCTCTCACCCTGGACCTATGTCCTATGGGTTCTCTTTATTGAAAACATGGGCAATGTGGCAAACAGCAGATTGAATATCATAATGTAGAGATAGGCTTATGAGCCCAGATGGAGATAAATGAACCATAGGACAACAGTCCAGAGGTCTTACATCTGTAAGATGAGAGATTGCTAAGAGCAGCCTACTGGTAACAAGGTGATTGATATGTGTTTAATAAACAGAATAACCATTCCTGATGATGATGAAGAGAGGGATCAATGATATAGTGACAAGGATGATACCACCAATGACTAATTAGAGATCCAGGGTGGTGTGTATAGGAAGTCTGAGCAACAGTTAGAGTGACTTAGAGTTCTTAGACTTTAGGTCTTTAGAATGAAGTGAAGTGAATAGCAAGCTTAGATCAAGCACAGTATAGGAGAATCCCTAGATTGCAAAGTTGACAAGACTGGGGTTTAAGACCACCAGTCTGTCAACTATTTATACTAAACTAGAGTTCTAAGTATAGTAAAGTTGCACAGTAAAGTGCAGCATTGCACAGTAATGCACAGAAATGTGCAGTAAAGTGCAGTAAGTACACATCCTTTGTATGAGTCATGTGGCTCAGCCACTAGCACAAAATGAACATGAAGTAAACAAAGATAAATAAGGACAAAGGAGATGAGTCCTTGCTAATTGTATAGTAATAGTCCTTAGCAAGTAAATGTTATAATAAATAAAGAAAGATAAGAAAAAGGAAAAGATAAGTCTTTTATAGTATTTTGGAGCAACTCACAGCACAGTATATAAGTACTGTAATACTATAAAAGAAAGATAGAGTCCTTACTATAAGTAGGAGCTAAGCTCACTGCTGCAGTTAATACTACACTTATAGTAAGTAAATATAAGAAAAAAAGAAAAGAGAAAGGAAAAAAACATGCATTACAAGGTGCCAAAGCAAGTGCCTTGTAACAGAGATGATGTGTACCAGATGGTAGAGGGTATGCAGAGGAAAGAAGATGAGTGCTGCATGAAGCAGGTATGTCAGATAAGAAGTAGTAGAGGAGATGAGATACTCACCTCAGCAATATGCAGAAGTGCTGAAGTGAGATGATGATGAGCTAAAGAAGATATAGTAAAGGCAAGATAGAGTTGGGGAGGAGCCTGAACCATAAAGAGAAAAGAAATAAGGATATGTAAGTATGTCCAGCATTGTATAGTAGGTAAGAACTGACAGTCTTTCTTGTCACAGGCCTAGATGCCTACATTTATTATCAGATGATCTTTGCTCCTTTCTCTTGTCTGCCCATCTTTCCACAATGAGTCACCACACACCTCACTCACCAGATGGGCAAGACTATAGAAATGATGATTAATGACATACCATACAGGTTAATGGATGACCATCTGTGCCTGCCTTGTGCTCCTTGTACACATGCTGCTGCCAACACATCACCCAGGCTTTTGTACATATTCTGCACAACAGGCTACCCACCACCTCATTGCTCCCCACCATTTGCTGCAGGCTGCCGCAGCCATATTACCGGCATTCCTCTGGCCAGCATGCACCAAGCATGCACTGCCATATGTACCCTCATGGCACCCTTGTGCTAGCCCGGGCCGATTGTGTAACCGGTCACTGGACTCAGTCTCTCGGCATGATCCACATCCTCATGACCCACGAGGAATTGGTCGGCGAACTCTAATTTGGTGTGGGAGGCACCAGAGATTCTGTTTCTGAGTTGTAGATTAGTTCATCCCGGGTGTCTTGATTGGACTCGGAATTCAATGTGCAGGCTGTCATATTGTAGCTTCAGCATGGGACGGCCTTCATACTAGATTCCAGCTCTTCCTCGTGGTCATTGCATTCACGCCTCACACATCAAATTGGAGTTCGCTAACATTTCTAACGTAGGCTCCGCCGTCTCTCCCCAAGCAAGTCAGCGGTTGAGTCCTGTACAGCACCATCCTCTCGACAGACTCGCGTGCTTTGCTTCGTTGCCACTACTTGGGACCTGCAGCAATCCTCGGAGACCCTCACGACGGTGTGGATTGCACACCGCCCGATGCGAGCTATAATAACACGCTCCCCGTGGTGGGCGGCCGGAATTGGAGGTGGGGGAAAGACCTCAGCATGTCAGGGCGCTGTACGTAGATTTCGTTGTATTTTATACGAATTAGGGTAGGGTTCCCATGGCAGAACCCAATACAGTATGCGTATTAGAGGGATACCGTATTGTGACGGTCGTTATTGCACACATTATGAATGTTGGAATCTGTACAATAGTATATGGCACCATTGTGCTGCGCATCGTTGCACTCGTAGTGGCTGTCAGATTCTTCTTCGGACTGTATGCACCATTCACACCGTTGAGAAAACAGATCTGGATACAAGTTCTATGTCGAGGATGGTATATATACAGCAGGCAGTTTGCGCCAGTGAAACTTTTGCCATCGGCGTACGAAAGTCAGCGATATTACAACTTAGCAGGAAGTCGATGTGGAGGTTGGGCCACGGGAGACCAGAGCTGTTTCGTGACCCATATGAATTTCTGGCCAGAGACGTGCCGGAGTGATTCAGCTTCGTTGCACTGCACACGCTGCTCGTGGCCGGGTATGTACGCTAGTAAGAGCCAACACCGGTCCGCATTGCGAAGACCGTCCAAGCACAAATGCCCCTCATCATCGTATCATGGATTTTGTGTGACCGTTCCTCCATCGGGGATTCAGCGCCATTGCAGAACGACTGTCTTCTGCTGAGGCTCGAGCCCACCCGCAGGTGAATTCGCCACCGAATGACTTGCAAGGCAATCTATGGGTGGATATGCGCCGGGCATCTCGAAACAAGACAGCGTTCAAAAATGAAGCGCGTCTGCTGATGAAAAAAATATATAACTGCATGCAGTCAAGTAAGAGGAGAGTAAGTATCGTCATGAAGGGTCGTGATGGACGGTAAGGAAGATAGAGCGAAAAGCGGAACAGTCGATTTCAAAAGCAGCTTAGAAAGTACGTACACGTAGGTCAGCGAGAGGTCGAACTAAACAAAAGGCTAGCGGTCAAATGAGGTCTTCCTCAAAGACCAACCGCAACGAAACCGGGCGACCACGAGTCGTCATGAGGTATAGCAAAGATATTAAGTGCCTTTCCAATATGCTCGCTGGAATATCAGAACGGACAGCAATCTGGAGACCAAGGGCGGGTTCTTGAATGTCATGGAAATAGTAAGGATGTGCAGGGATAAAAGTCAGGCGACGAGAGCAAGTGACAAGGATACAATGAAATGACGATGATAGAGGGGACAACCCGACATGTTACTTCTTGAGTCTTTGCAGAGCATTGGTAGCCTTTTCCTTTATAATAGACGGGTAACTATCCAGCAGGTGCGCAAGTGCTCGAAGGTCATCCTCAAGGAGTAACTCAATAGTGAGTTTCGGTGCTGACTTGAACCCGAAAGCTTTGATATGACGGAACCTATTGGTAACATCATCAGCAGTTAGCCGACCTTGAATCAAGACTACTAAATCCTCACAGTTTGTCCCCGAGCATCTGCTTCTGTGCGAGAGGAGGTAGGTCCCTCAGCGAATCCATGAACTCATCTGTAGCCTTCACCACCAATAAATCTGCCTTGGGAAGCGGAAGCCCAGTCGCAGATGGAGAGTTGGCCAATTTAATAATCTCAGAGGCAGGCATGAGAGCGAGCGATGCGATAGTGTGAGCAGTGCCAGGAGTTGCTGGCGTGGGCGACGCAGTTGCGGAAGGGCCTCGGGAAGATAAGTCAGGCGTGCGCGGGCTCTCCTCTAATGTTGACACTGTAATCTTTTTGGCTTGAGGTGTCACTGGAACTTCCCTGACGGGCACGGAAGTAGAGTAGTCCTCGTCGCTTTCTAAGACCATCTTCGCATCTGCGATCTTGGCACGTAGAACCTCCACGTTAAACAAACACATGGCTCGTTCACGCTTGGGGAGACTCATGAGAAGGTCGGTAAGTTCTGAAGCCCGTGCAGGCTCGAGGCGGTTGACGGCTGCCGCGATGCGCTCACGCTCAGATGCAGGAGGAGCGAGAGAGCCCGACGGTGAGGAAGTGCGTGGTGGTGTCGACAGCGATGCAGAAACGGATATCGGGGTCGACGGATGCTCAGGTGCAGAGGCTGTCGCATTGAGAGCATTGGGATCCAGTAGGCGAGAATCCTGCGAGTTAGCAGGTGAAGGCGTCTTCACTGGCGGGGTCGTTGCAGGGGTGACGGATCTGGACGGTTTGGATGTTCCACGAATATGCTGAACTTGCTCTTGGAGTTTGGTAGGTTCTTGAATGACAGAGATGACTTCGCTGAGAGAAAGCCCAACGAGCGCCTCAACGATACTGCCAACTCCCTCCGCGGGAACACCATCCATGGTCTTCAGGCGTCTACTAAGTTCGCCAGTAAGGACCTCTTTGCGAACAACTGGTGATAGAGCCGAGAGATCGTCATAGCGCATCGGGAGATTCAATGTTCCCGCCAAAGCAGCCTGTCATACAGAGTTGGCAAAGAAATATGATGATTACGCTGAAGACTTACATTGTAGTAGCTTCCAGAACCACGTCGAGGCCTTTCATGTCGCTCGTTGTGAGCGGATGACCCCAATATAGCTGGCCTTGCGCTAGGGCTTGGCCAACCGGCATAACTCTCACCACCTTCACTGGCAGTGGGACTGGTAGCACCACTCGCGCTTCTCGGGTGACCGTTGTGCCCAGCGAATCGTTGAGCAAGCTTCTCTTGCCGCAACTGCTTCGGCTCATGCAAACGTACAACGAGTAGTTTAGAGCCAAGAACAGCGCCGTTCATAGCGTGCATAGCGGCGGCAGCTCACGAGTACCATAAGCCCAAGGCGGTCGTACTCAACAACAGCATGTCATGTCTTACCTTGATCTGGCGTTTGGTAGGAAACAAACCCAAAGCCACGGCTCTCGCCATTCTCGTTGCGCATAACACGAGCACTTGGAAGCTCATGAAATGAAGGTTAACAGACCACGATTTAGAGAACATACCTCACGATTTGTCCGTACTACATAGCATCAGCATGATATCCCCAATAAGCAAATTGAATGACTCACTTGGCGGAAGTGCGTGAAGAGACCATTTGAATCGATGGATGGATCAAGGTTCTGACATACTGCGGCTTACGACTGAGGAAAGCTACCAGGTAAATTGAGCTCACCTTGCAGAAAAGATTGCAAGGATCAATCAGTCCGCTGTGGCTATTGGACCCAGGTCCGTGCATAGGTGCCAATTGAACTTGTTGTCCCGGCCCGTGGATGAAGGGAACAGGTGCACGCATGTGAAATGGACTGGCGCGGGGTGGCGAATACTGACCGTGTTCGAGAATTAGAACCGATGATGGAACGACACATAACTACGACGAACCTGGGTTGGGTATGGGCTGGGGTATACGGAACCTGATGGCACGAAGGCAGGCGCGTTGGGACTGAAATCGGAGACATTCCCGCTGACGCGGCGCGATTGATACAGCTGCACAGCGATGTTTTGTCCTTCAACATCAGCGCAATGCATGGCATCCTCCGCACGGTGCGCGTCTTCTTCGCGCCAAAACTCGACCACACCAGTGTCTTTGCCAAACCCGGCTTGGGTGCGCACTGATGCGAGAGCACCGAAAGGTCGGAAAATATCGTAAAGCTGGGAATTAGTGTAGCCAGACGGCAGATGTTTAACGAGACGTGGCGAGGCACTTGGTGGCGGAAGAGGTGTTGGAGGCGTGGTAGGTGGGTAGGGCGAGAGCACGAGGACAACAGGCGGTGTCAGGCCTGCGATCGGACGGCCTTGCAGCGTTGCAAGGGCCTTCTCAGCTGCACATTGCCCCCACAGACGTTCGTGAGCAAAGTACGCAGACTATTGATATTGCAAATGTGCAAAGACTAGATTACTCGCCACAGACCTTTTTCAAGATACTTGAACTCAATCGTGCCTGCAAGAAGTCTTGCAGTGCCATCACGATTGATTCGAGGACGGAAGGGTGCGCACGGCCCAAACGCGAAAGCCAAGTTTTCGTCAGTCACGAATGATGGAAGACCTGAAATGTAGAGCAACGGCTCATGAAGGTATGGATGAGGTTGGGGGACAGCAGACTGCTCGTCAGGCTGCTCGGGAGGCGGGCTGTAGTCGGACGTCATTGAGAAAGAGAAATAGGGACGAAAGAGAGGAGAAAGAGAATAGGGAGCAAAAGAGATAGCCCCAAATCGAGGGGCGAAGGAGGGAGTCTATAGCCCTTGCAAGTGTCACCGTCGACGCAAGCAGAAAAAACATCCAGTCACCTTCAGTCCTTTATTACATAATCCCCTCCTTCCCAAGAGCAGTGTGTCTATGCCGGCATTTCCCCCTGTTCATCATTTTTGTCTCGTCAGTTGTAGGCAGCTGGAAACGGCCATAGGACTTACACCTGCATAAATGGAACGCCTGCTGAATCAGGCAATTGCTGCTTTGCTGTGCCCCAAACTACTGGATGCAACAGGGTAATTCTAGATTTCTAGCTCACTAATTTTTGAAGGTAGAGTATATATTTAGATTGATATATAATAAGGAGTATATGTCAACACAGTATTGGGGTAAATGAAAAAGTTCTGACAAGGTAGTGTATTTTTCAGTCTAGGGAATGTTACGGTCTGAACATTAGGTGAAGTTCACAGACCTGACTACGTAAGGTGAATCCTAGCCTCTCGTCTTCAGTAGGTGGTGGTGGGCTTTGTCTCTTGTCTCCACGATACTGGGTTTAGTGATAAACTCGCATGTCAAGATAGGTATGTCGTGCTGAAGCAGTTTTCTACGCTTTCAGACGGGGAAGGGGGGTGACAGCGTTGTTGCCTAGCATTAGCATGTTGAATGCTGTTGGACGGGCTAACTGGTTCTTGGTCTACTTCTCGCCGGCACCAGGACCAGTTGTAGTTTGCGATCGTTTGCTTGTTGCTCAATGCCCCGGGCACTAAGTATACCAGCACGAATGGACTTTATTGAGATGGGTTACTCTTCATTGCAGACATTATTGTTACAGACTAGTGCGGCAGGGTGGCCGGCTATGAGCATACTTGGATTGGATAAGAGACTCAGAGCATAGCATGCAGTGAGAACACAGCAGAAGACTGGATAAACAGGAGTTGTATGCTGGGTAGTACAAGAGACTAAGCTAGGGTCTTGTAAATATGGTGACCTCCTTTATATATCATACAACCTTGAGTGATGGAAGATTCTATCAAGGTAAATATAGTACAGAACTGTGGAAAGGAATGTTCCAGAATACTGCACAATGGGTTTGTAAGTATGAGAATTGCTGTGGCGCAGTGACTGGTAAATTTAGAAAAGAAAATCATAACAATTATACTATGGCATGTAGCCATGTGCCTTGTTAGTAGACTAATAGTAGTGCATCAGCTGCAGACATCTACTTCATACCTTGCATTGCAATATTGACTGTAAACCCAGACATCAGCTCTTGTGAGGAAATTGATGATATAGTGATTCATAGTCATATAATTTGTTGCTTTGTCATTTTCCGGAGAGTGATGTTGTCAGGAATCGTTTTTCGTTTTCTTTCCTTACTGACATTCTAGAAGCATCTGTCATAGGATACATACCCTATAACAATGGCTTTATGTCATTTCTGTATGTCTCCTTTTTACTCTTTTCCCTTTTTTGTTTCCTTGTACTATATAAGACTCATAACAACACTTTACAAAGGTCATTCTTGACCTCTTGTGTCTCTTGTACCATCTTGCTCATCTGTAATGGGTTTGCTGTTCTGTCTTGAATCATCACTTGTTGTCCTTTCGGAGTTCTTCTTTTCTGATCATAAGTGTTTGGCGAAACATCATCCTCCTCAACAACCTACCTGTCGACTATCAAGGCAACAACATCTGGAGACTCACTGGTACTGACCAGTATCTTGATAGCAGTGGTGCTGCTTCATCAGATATCTCAGTTTCGAGTGTACGTGCCTACCATCTTGATCTCTTCACCTCTATCTCCACTGATATCCCACTTCCTGGAGGTATTCTGACTACCCCAGGTATAGCCACTAGTTCTATTCCTTTCTCAGTTCCCCCTGAATTGTTACCAATCTCCGAAACTACTCCATTTTCTCCTCCTCTTCGTCCTGGTCCTATTTCTATTCCAGTCATGTCTACATCTACTCCACAACTGCTAAAGATCAACAAACCTTTGGAATATGATGGTGCTAGGAAAGACTTCCAAAGATTTTACCTTTCATGCCAAAAGTATCTCATTACCTATGATGATTCACACCCTTCTGACAGTCAGAAGATTCTTTTTGTACTCTCCTCAATTTTATTTTATTTTAATTAATATTAATGAAGATTATCATTCTAAAAGTTCAAATCAAATAATATTTTCTTATAAAACTTGAATATCCTGACAAAATGATTTAAAAAGAATTATTGCTTTTCTCACCAAAGGCCAGCAAAGGCTTTCAATGATCATTACTCAAACACTTCAAAAAACTGCCCTATCCATTCTATGTTGATTTTATTACAGAGTTGAAGAAGACATTTGATGACCCACACAAAACCAAATGTGCATATGCAGAATTGTGGGCCCTCAAACAGAAAACCAACACTGTTGAAGAGTATAATGCTACCATTCTTGCTCTCACTCATTGTTAGCTTTACCTTCCATGTGTGCTATCATATCTCATTTTGCTCAGCTTCACTCCCACACACATACACTTCTTACTCACATGACATATGCACTCTTACTATACTCCTCGGACTTCTTAACAAGCCTGAGCACCACCCACTCCACTCACATCTCCAAGACAACATGCATCCCCTCACATTAGGTAGTTGTTGTACTTCACTTATCCACTCCGCTCCGACTCTACCTACACCTTACTATATAAGATGGATAACCACACCACAACTACTCAGACATCTTTCCACCATGTCTAAGTAAGTACTTTACTTCTCCCCATCTTCACCCATTCTCATACTCCCTGCAGCTCTCCACTTACCATGCATGGCACATGCTGTGTCCATGCATACTTTACTGCTGCAGGTCTGTTGCCTGCCCTTCCCCCACTCGGGGACATGCTGTCAATCATCACAACAATTACATTGGTCTTCATTGCCTGCTCATACCTGTGTGAACACTCATGAAGCTGGCATTGTAGACAACAAAACAAAGATTGACCATTATGAACAAGGTCTCAATTCCACATTGTGCAATAGAATCTGTAATGGAGATCTTCCCACCACTTTTGACAAATGGATGGAATGAGCCATTCAGCTCAATGTCCAGTGGAGATCTAGACAAGACCAGTGCTAAGAGCAGCCTATTTGATGGTCTTAGGGAAGGTCTGATACAATAATACCCCTGGTAACAAGGTGATTGATATGTGCTTGATAAATGTAGTAACCATTCCTGATGACAATGAAGAGAGGGATCAACAAGATAGTGACAAGGATGATACCACCAATGACTAAATGAGGATCCAGACTGTTGTGTTTAAGATGTCTTAGCGATGCTTAGAGTGACTTATAGATCTTAGACTTAGTTCTTAGAGTAAAGTGAGATGATAGCAAGCTTAGATCAAGTGCAGCATAGGAGAATCCTGTTACGAGGCACTTGCTTTGGCACCTCGTAACGTGTTTCTTTTTTCTTTTTCTTTATCTTACTTACTAGTAAAGTGTAGTATTATTACTACAAGTGTGAGCTTAGCTCCACTTTACTTAGTAAGGACTCTCTTTTCTTTTATCTTTTATATAGTACTTAAGTATCTACATACTTAAGTGTGAGCTTAGCTCCAAGTACTATATTAAGACTTATCTTTCCTTTATCTTTCTTTTATTTATTATAACATTTACTTGCTAAGGACTATCACTATACAATTAGCAAGGACTCTCTTTTCTCATTCTTATTTACCTCTGTTTATCCCAAGTTCACTTCGCGCTTGTGGCTGAGCCACTTATATCACATGGACGCGTACCTACTGCACTTTACTGCGCACCATAGTTTACTTACTGCGCAATACTGCGCAACTTTACTATACTTAGATCTCCAGTTTTGTATAAATAATTGACAGACTGGCGGTCTTAAACCCCAGTCTTGTCAACTTCACAATCTAGGGAATCTCCTTATACTGTGCTTGATCTAAACTCGTCATCATTCTTGCTTCATTCTCTAAAGAACTAAGTCTAAGAATTCTAAGTCACTAAAAGTGTTGCTAAGACATCTTACACTCATCACTCTGAATTCTCGTATCATTATCGGTGGAATCATCCTCATAACTATATTGTTGATCCCGCTCTTCATCGTCATCAGGAACTTCTATTACATTCACCAAACTAATATCCAAACCTTGGTTACCAGGAGTAATACTATAGACCTTCCCTGAGACCGTCCAATAGGCCGCTCTTAGCACTTTGACAAGACTCGGCACTCCTCCTAACAACCATACGTGCTTCTAGGAAGCACGCGCCTTCACCACAGATTCCAATCTCTACGGAGATTATCATCAACAACTCCTCCCCACCAACGCTATCACCTTAGATGTAACCAACCACTTGTGGCCCGATTACCTCCAATATGATAACACCAACAAACTTTTTTACGTCAACAACCAACTCGTCTACTTCACTCGTACAAATCAAGAACCCCAAACAGCATACCATAACGGGAATCCAATTATCACCAATACATCGCTTCTATCGGCAAATATCCACCAAGAAATTTTGCTAGATACCAATGTTTGTCAGCAACATAGACAACTACTCAGAAACCATGTTCCTGTCACACTCAAACAATATACCAACAAGGAAGACGAGTTTACATTCTACGACAAACACAACCAGTGGATCTACGAAGCTTTCGACGACCCAGACGAGAACCAAGTTATTGTTTGCTGGAATTCCAAGAACCCATCGGACTACGATTACATCGAAGTATATCCCAAACGAGTATCTTCATTACCCATGATCCCCGAATACCGACAGAGCCTTATCCCAAGATCAAGGCCTGAATCTTGCACAAGAACTCCATCAGGACCCCCAGAACCA
>QLPN01004404.1:0-27520 GCA_003314395.1 Albatrellus ellisii | reverse complement strand
GCTGTATGTGCTGGCTGCTCAACATTGTCATCACACCTGACCCCTGACCCCTGTGCTGCATGTGCTGGCTGTTCACCACTACCATGTGCTGCATAGTTTGTCTGTTTATCTTTTTCATTATAACAAAAAGCAAATTGCATGCAGGAGCTCACTCATATGCTTATCCCCACAGACTATCTGGTCCTGCAGCCATACACCCTCCCTCCCATGCTGTTGCTAAACCAGTGCAGCACAGCAGCTTACTCACTGCCCATGCTGTTATGAGGCACTTGCTTAGCCATCTCATAACAGACTTGTTTTTTCTTTTTTCTTTTTCTTTTCTTTTATCTTACTAACTACAAGTGTAGCATTAACTACACTTGTTGAGCTTAGCTCCAACTTATAGCAGGGACACTATCTCCTTTAGATTACTACAGTATTCAGATACTGCATTGTGAGTTTTACTCCAAGTACTATAAAGCTTCTTTATCTTTTGTCTTTCTTTATTTATTTACATTCACATGCTAAGGACTATCACTATACAATTAGCAAGGACTCATCCTATCTTGTCCCTATTTACCTTTGTTTATCTCTCATCTCTGTTTATCTCTCATTCATTTCACACTTGTGGCTACATTTACTTTAGCTCACTATGGACACAACTTGGTCACATGATCTTGTTGATTGCTGTGCAATCATCATTGATCAGTGAACCTTATTTACTTGTACTATCTTTAGGACACTCTGTTTTGTATAATTCTGGCAGTCTTAAACCCCAGTCTTGTCAACTTCACCATCTAGGGATTCTCCTACAACTGCACTTGACCTAAGTGTTAGATTCTGGGACACACACACTTGTTGACATTTTCTGCTTAACTAATCACTCCTTCCTCTTTCATCACTATACTGCACCACATGTCTCAAACACTTGTACACAGATACACACACATACTCTATTATACTGCAGATGGTCTGTGCATTACTACATTTACTATAAGTAGACAGCTGCTGTACAGAGAACAATAAGAACTATTCCAGTTCCCTTTCCATGTATGGCCTGTGTTTCACAGGTTATGGGCCCTGCCCAGGCTATTAGTGTCTCCCTCATACTCGCTACAGTGCTCTTGTTCACTCTACTCAATACACACTCATATCTCATGCTCGCACTGCTCCTTTTACATCTCACAACTCCCTCTCATGCTGCCTCCATTCCCAAAATCAACATCATTCTGGAAGGCACTGAAAACTACAAACAATGGGCAAACATCATAAAATCCACCCTTATCATCATGGGTATCTGGTATACCATCTCAAAAGCACCCATCACTCCCATTACATCCACTGAAAATGTCGAAGGCGGTATGCCCATCATAACTGTAACAAACACTGATCAAATCGAAACATGGGAGCACAACAATGACATTGCTAAAGCCGTCATATCCATGCACTGTGGTCCACAACCTGCAGCCATGGTCGCTGGAGACTCCATGATGGCGCGACATGCTTGGGAAGGCCTAAAAGAAGTATATGGCAAACAAATGGTCATCGCAGCATTCATCGACTTCCAGGCCCTCTTCACCAGCAAATTCAACATACACACTCCTCTCACACCACAAATTGACGCTCTCATTATTGCTCAAGACCGTCTAGTTGCATCTGGAGTAGAGGTTAGTGAACAAAACATGTGCTTCTTACTCTTACACGCACTTCCCCCTTCATGGAGTTCCTTCTCCTCTGCACTTTTTGCCTCCTCCGATCTCGCCCACCTCACCATCGGAAATATACGCAGTCGCATCCTAGATGAAGAAGTGTGTACAAAACCTCACTCCGTGTTGGCAGCCTTCTCCTCTGCGCCTACCCCTGGAGGTCATTGTAACACCACTTTCTGCTTGCATTGCAAATGACACAACCACACAGTGGAGACATGTTGGATGCTGCACAGCATGCCTGTGGATGTCAAAGCAAGGTTAGAGAAATGGGAACGGGACAAAGATAAAGGAGGGAATGACGTACCTACTTCCATAAACGCAATGTCCTCCGCTGCACCTGAATTTGATGTTTGCTACTATGAGGGCCACAGCCTCTGGATGCTGGACTCCGGTTGTACAGACCACATCGTGGCAATTTTTCGTCTTACCACACTGAAGCATCATGATCTGTCGCGGTTGGCAATGGCACACTGATCCCATGCCTTGGTCTAGGGACGTGCGAGCATCACCACCAGCTGCCTGATGGAAGACGTGCCCACGTCTCACTGTTGAATGTACTACATGTCCCCAGCACATCCCATCACTATCTCTCCATCAGCAAACTCGATGCCCTAGGCTTTAGCATCACCTATGGTGCCAGACACTGCGACATCAGCAAAAATGGGCTCCTCCACAGCACCGGCTTCCTATGAGATGGGACTTACTGGCTGCATCTCAGTACTCCACCCTCCGTCCATGCCATCACACTACCTTCACTGTGCATATGGCACGAAAGACTTGGCCACCTCTCAGAACACATCGTTAGTTGTATCCTCCCATCTCAGCTCTCAGGCTTCGTTGCTCCTTCACTCCCTGCCATCTCCGACCCCTGCACTGGTTGTCTGCTGGGCAATTTTCCTCACTCACCATTTCGAATCTCTCGCTTGCATGTGGTTGCCCCTCTAGATCTTGTGTATTCTGACTTGGTTGGGCCTATGGCAGTTGGCTCTCTTGGGTCTCACCATGTGTATTTTGCCACATTCCTCGACGACTTCTCTGGCTTCGGAATGGTCTATTTTCTGCAAAGAAAAGACTGCTTCATTGATGCCCTTGACAACTTCCTGGCCCACATACACACCCTTTTTGGTCAATGGCCCAAAACATTGCACTCTGACCACAGAGGTGAGTATATTGCATCAGCAGTTACCACTTTGCTGCAGAAACACAGTGTCAAACACCAACTTACGGTTCCGTATTCACTGCAACAAAATGGTTGAGCTGAACGGTGGAACCACTCCATCCTGGACCATGCACTCAGTCTCTTACATAGAGTGGGCCTATCTGTGGGTTTCTGGGAGCTTGTGGTCTGCGCTGCTGTCCACACTTACAACCTGTCCCCAACTAAACGACTAGGCTGGCAGACACCTCAGGCTTTGTGGCAGGCCTCTTCATCACTGCCTGACATCTCCCACTTGTGCATTTTTGGCTGTTGTGCCTGGGTCAAGGTTCCTGATGCTCAGCGCTCCAAGCTGGAACTGAAGTTGTGGCCACTCACCTTTGTTGGGTACGAGTCTGGTACAAAAGGTTGGGTGTTCTGGGATAAAGTCGCCTCCCATTGTGTTGTGAGTAGGGATGCCATCTTTGAGGAGAACACATTCCCAGCACTAGATGCAGCAGCAGCGCCCACTGTGCTCAACATCTTTCCACCACCCCCTTGCCCACCTGCAGTTGCTGACAGCGATGACAACAACGGCGTGAGCCCAGATGGCAAGGATGATGCTGACAATGACAACGCACCTTACGACGACCCCGCTGTTCCTCCACCCATCATGCCCATCAAGCTGCAGGTGCCGCATCCTGCTCCTCCTGCATCACCTGTGCATCATGAGGCTCCTCCTTTCAACACTCCCCTTGTGGACTGTCCTGCTGCCACTCCTGTCACACTGCCGCGTGCTCCTCCTCCTGCTGTCCCACCCCCTTGGGTACGTGCACGCCATTCTGAGCATCGTATACACAACCAGGGTCCCCCTGACTCACCTCCAGAGCCCAGTCCCTCCTCTTCACCGCTGGTGCAGCGACCAGCTGTTCAGTTGGTTGACGCCGATTATCCCATTCCCTGCCAGTTGCAGCATGTCTCGCATCATCCTGTCTGCTTTCGTGATAGCACCTACAGTCCCCATGAGTTCATCAACATCCTTGGTGAGCGGGGGGGTTCTGACAACAATGACAACGTGTTCGCCACTCCACACAGTACACCTTCCATTTCAGCGATCCTTTCCCACACTGTATCATGGGACCCACTAACACTAAAGCAAGCCCTAGCTAGCCCCAACACAACCAAATGGCACTCTGCCTGCAATGAGGAACTCTCCTCCCATGCCAAACTCCAGACTTGGGATCTTGTTGACCTCCCAAAAGACCATAACATTGTAGGAAACAAATGGGTGTTCAAACAAAAGGCTGATGGCAGATACAAAGCCCGCCTTGTCGCAAAAGGGTTCACACAGATACAGGGCATCGATTACAATGAGACGTTCTCACCAGTTGCCCATTTTGAGTCACTTCACACTCTCCTCACCATGGCTGCACTAGAAGACTGGAGGTTCACTCCATGGACGTCAAATCTGCCTTCCTCAATGGCGATTTGGACGAAGAGGTCTACATGGAACAACCACAAGGCTTCATCATACCAGGAGAAGAAACCAAAGTCTGCTGTCTCTCCAAAGCGATTTATGGTTTAAAACAAGCGTCACGGCAATTGCATCTCAAAATGCACACCTCACTCCTCAGTCTCTCCTTCACCTGCACATATTCTGATTCTGGAATATACGTTTCTAGTGCATCTTCTGAACCATTGATTATCGTCTTGTATGTAGATGACATCACCATTTTGGGAGGATCACTAGAAGAGGTAGAAACATGCAAAGCCCAATTGCAGGTGCTGTTCCAGATGATGGACTTAGGGGAAATCAAGTTGTATCTTGGCCTCCATGTTACCAGAGACCGACACAATTGCTTACTCGAAATAGATCAAGAAGCCTACATCACTGACCTCCTTGACCACTTTCACCTGACTGACTGTAATCCTATGATGACACCACTCCCTCCAGGTTCTTCTCCCATCAAAGCTGACAGTGACCACTCCACAGCCCCTTCACTTTGCTCTGAATATCAACAACTGATCAGTTCATTGCTCTATGCCACAATTGTCTCATGACTGGATATTGCCTTCACCATCATGAAGTTGTCACAGTTTTTAACAAACCCTCTCCCCTCTCATCTAATGTTGGCATGACACATCCTACAGTACCTCAAGGGGACGATCCATCACCGCCTGCGGTATGACAGCAATAGCCATAATGGCTTTGTTGGTTACTTGAACTCAGATTGGGCCACTGACCTCAATGACCACAAGTCTGTTGGTGCATTCGTCTTCCTGCTTGGGAATGGTGCAGTCGCCTGGTCCTCCAAAAAACAACACACCGTGTCCCTATCCTCTACAGAAGCCAAATACATGTCACTTTCACAAACTGCCACCTGTCAGGATCGTCAAGCCTATGGCGACAGCCCGTAGCGCGAGACCACGGAAACCCGACTTATCCCTGCTCTCCTTTGGAGAGGCTTACTGGGAGCTGCCTTGGATCTAGGCCCAAGGGATGAGAGGACTCAAGCCATAGAAGAAGGGGATGAACCAGCTGTAACAAGCTGGGGTCTATTCGTCTAGCTACCTATCTACTTATAGTACTGGATCATGTGCACGGACCAGGCGCAGTACCTAAGGGCAGGTCAACAGTAACTAGATGCGCAGCAAGTGTGGGAGTACTGCTGACAGATGCGCAGCATCTGTGGGAACGATCCCCGAGATGACCATAACAACAGTAAGTAAGATATCCAATGAGATAAGATAAAAGATAAGATGAAGATCTTATCTTATCAGATGATCTAAAGATAAACATAAAAGAAAGTAAAGAAAAGATAATATAATGGTAGGGAATAAAGTCAGCGGTAGGAGTCTGACACCACCCAAGGAATGTGGCTACAGTCTCTGCTTGATGAGATTGGTTTTGGTCTTTCTTCTCCTCTTCTTTTATATGGCGATAACAAGGGCTCTATTGACATTGCAAATAATCCCATCATTACTCATGGTACAAAACACATCGACATCCACCATCACTATATCCACAATTGTATTTCTTCTGGTTCCGTTTCTGTCCATCAACTCCCCTCTTCTTCCATTGTCGCTGATATTCTCACAAAGTCTCTTGCACTTCCTCTATTCTCCATACATCGAGCACGCCTTGGTTTGTTTGAGTGTGTTTCCAGCATGGGGGGGTGTTGATGTTTTCTGCTTAACTAATCACTCCTTCCTCTTTCATCACTATACTGCACCACACGTCTCAAACACTCGTACACAGATACACACACGTACTCTATTATACTGCAGATGGTCCGTGCATTACTACATTTACTATAAGTAGACAGCTGCTGTACAGAGAACAATAAGAACTATTCCAGTTCCCTTTCCATGTATGGCCTGTATTTCACAACACTCACACCTCTTCCTCCAGCTTCACCTCCCCACATGTATCACCCACATAATACATACGTATGCATTACATACATGACACACGCATTTGCTCCTCGGACTCCCTACATGTCTGAACACTTTCCACTCCACACATATCTCTGGGACAACGCATGTCCCTCCCACTTAAAGTAGTTATTGTTCTTTACATACCATCTCCACATCAACTTTACACACCACACACTATATAAGACTGCACTCCCACTATACAAACTCCTCAGACGTCTTTCACATTGTCTGACATCTCTCCCTTACCACGTCATGGTGCCTACTGCACCCATGACTACTATTACTGCTGCAGACTTATTGTCCGCTACTTCAATGTTGCTCAATGTTATCACCATAACCTCAGTTCTCTTAGCCTGCCCAAGCCTGCGCTCACACTAAGCTCACTACTTTCTCACTACATTCTCTAAGAACTAAGTCTAAGATCTCTAAGTCACTCTAAGTATTGCTAAGACATCCTATACTCATCACTCTGGATCCTCATCTAGTCACTGGCAGTATCATCCTCATCACTATCTCATTGATCCCATTCTTCATCATTATGAGGAATGTTTACTACACATATCAAGTGCACAACAACTACCTTGTTACCAGGGGTATAGTTATCACAAACCTTCCCTAAGACTGTCTAATAGGCTGCTCTTAGCAGGTGGTACATCACTTCTCCTGTGCCCACCTGTGCACCTGCATCACTGCTGTGTCAATAGCATGCTGCCCCCTATCTGTTGGATTTCTATGGTGTTTGCTGTGCACTCCTTCTCTCACCTGACTCACATGTGTTAGAGTACTTACTCATCTCTCTCACACCTTGTCATGCATGAGTACACACACACCTTACTGTACATCCCAGCTTGTCTGTGTGTGGGTCACTTAGGTATATCAAGGACTTCTCTGGGACACTACTTACCAGTCAACTACTTAGTTCTCTCCCTCATCATGGATTGGGCTACACTCCTTGTCATCATATATTCTACAATCATGATGTTGCTTTGGGCCTTTCTGACCCTTCTCCCTTCATTCTACCCACCATCACCCTTCCATCCTTGTTGATTGGAGTGACCCAGCTTAGGAGACCACCATGCTGAACTTTGCACTAATACTATCTGCCTACACCACCACTGTATGATCAGCACATGGCCACCACCTGCCCACCCATGCTGCTGCTGTGCCAATACAGCACAGCAGGTTGCTGGCTCACTGCCCACATCCACTCAAGATGACACAGGCAATTAGTATGTCCCTCCTCCTAATGCTAAGAGTGGCATATTGGATGGTCTTAGGGAAAGTTTGCAATAACTATACCCCTGGTAACAAGGTAGTTGTTGTACACTTGATATGTGTAGTAAACATTCCTGATGATGATGAAGAATGGGATCAATGAGATAGTGATGAGGATGATACTGCCAATGACTAAATGAGGGTCCAGAGTGACAAATTTAGGATGTCTTAGTGATACTTTAATAGTGACTTAGAGATCTTAGACTTAGTTCTTAGAAGATGAAGTGAGATTGTAGTGAGCTTTAGGTCAAGCACAGTATAGGAGAATCCCTTGATTGTGAAGTTAACAAGACTGGGGTTTAAGACTGCCAGTCTTTCAACTACTCATACAAAACCAGAGTCCTAAAGATAGTACAAGTAATTAAGGTTCACAGATCAACAACAATTGTGCAGCAATCAATGAGATCATGTGACAAAGATGCATCCATAGTGAACTAAGTAAACATAGCCACAAGTGTGAGAGAAACAAGAGATCAACAAATACAAATAAATATGAGGTAAAATGAGTCCTTGCTAATTGTATAGTGATAGTCCTTAGCAAATAAATGTTGTAACAAATAAAAGAAGATAAAAATGAAAGATAAGATGCTTTACAGTACTTGGAGCTAAGCTCACACTCTAGTATAAAATACTAAAGTACTATAAGGAAAGATAAGTCCTTACTAAGTAAAGTGGAGCTAAGCTCACACTTGTAGTAATAATACTGCACTTTACTAGTAAGTAAGATAAAGAAAAGAAAGAAAAGAAAACAAGTCCATTACAAGGTGCCTAAGCAAGTGCCTCATAACACCTATTCCCACCCACACACCCACATCACCACTGTCTCAACAGCACACAGCCACTGTAGGAACAGCACATGGCCACTACCACCCCACCCACACCACCACCTGCTCACTTACACTACCACTGTACCAGCACAGCATGGCACCTTGCCCACCTGCCCCACCTGTCAGGGCATGTTATTTTTCTCTATATTTTATGATTTTCTTTTATCTTATCACTCAAGATCTACAACATATATCTTATCTCATCTTATCTAGATCTCTCACAATAATACATGACTCATTACGATTCATCATCAGACCAGTTACTCATGATGACTGTGCAATGCTGCACATTACTTACAGATCATTCTCATGCATGCTGTCCTCACTTCATACTTACAAATGCCTGCCCTACAGTAACACACATAGTCTGTGCACACAGGCATTTACTATATATACTGTACTATGTGGTGTACTTGTTCTTTAGCTTAGTACTTCTGGGATATCTGCTACACAGCAAGTTAGTCCTTGATAATACTATCATCCTTCACCTTCTCCTTCCTCAAGGTCCTTGCATATGACCTCACTTATAGCATCAGCCTCACACCACCCATGTCCACTCAAGACAATGCAGGCAATTGGTATTACGAGGCACTTGCTTTGGCACCTCATAACGTGTTTCTTTTTTTTCTTTCTTTTTTCCTTTATCTTACTTACTAGTAAAGTGTAGTATTATTACTACAAGTGTGAGCTTAGCTCCACTTTACTTAGTAAGGACTTATCTTTTCTTTTCTCTTTTATAGTACTTAAGTATTTACATACTTGAGTGTGAGCATAGCTCCAAGTACTATATTAGACTTATCTAATTTCCTTTTATCTTTCTTTATTTATTTACAACATTTACTTGCTAAGGACTATTACTATACAATTAGCAAGGACCCCCTTTTTCTCGCTCTTGTTTACCTTTGTTTACACCTTGTTCATTTCGTGCTTGTGGCTGAGCCACTTATATCACATGGACACGTACTTACTGCACATTACTGCGCATTATTGTTTACTTACTGCGCAATACTGCGCAACTTTACTATAGTTAGATCGTCAGTTTTGTATAAATAGTTGACAGACTGGCGGTCTTAAACCCCAGTCTTGTCAACTTCACAATCTAGGGATTCTCCTTATACTGTGCTTGACTTAAGCTCGTTACAATCTCTCTTCACTCCCTCAGAACTAAGTCTAAGAACTCTAAGTCACTAAACGTCACTCAACGACATCTTACACTCGTCACTCAGGATCCTTGTATCATTATTGGTGGAATCATCCTCATAACCATATCATTAATCCCGATCATCATCATCATCAGGAACCTCTATTACGTGCATCAAACACGTGTTTCTATTCTGGTTACCAGGAGTAACAATATAGACCTTCCCTAAGACCGTCCAATAGGCCGCTCTTAGCAATTGGTATGTCCCTCCTTCTGTGCTGACCTTTGTCCCCATGTCACCACTGTGTCAACAGCACACAGCCCTACCTTCCTGCACTGCTGCCATATGAACAGTGCAGCCACCACCTCACCTATGCCACCACTGCATGGCATGCCACACATCCCTCCTTCACACACACACTGTGCTGTGCACACCTGACTTGCACTCAGAAAGCTGTGCTGGTGTGCACCAACAGATGAACATCATGCCCTCTTTTTCCTTTCTTTCTTTCATCCTCAACTTCCCTACATCACAGGTATGTGTTCTGTCAACAGAACTATCAATTATATTCAACTTTGTGCCTATTGTTCATCCACTTCTGTTTACATCCATTATTGTTTCCTTTTATTCTCTGTCGCTATATATATCTACAACTGTAATCGTGTCTTATTAGTTGATATTTCAATGCAACAGGTGTTTACTCTATCTTGACATTTTGCAAACCTCTTGGTGGGTTCTGTTGATACCATCTTTTTAAACAATAACATGTTATGCAGAATGTTCAGGCTATGTTTTTTCTGTATTGTATCCATGAGTATCATTGGGCCTGCAAGTAGGCTAGGTACTTTGGCTATACAATCATTGATGACACAGGGGCAGGGTTGCAAACAGTAGAAACACCATGACTAGATACAAATCAGCCTGAAGCCACATGAATATGAGTAAGAGAAGCCAAGGGACTGCAGTCCAAAGGCAGGACATCTGATAAGAAGAGAACAATAATGGTGTACAGATAGGGGTACACAGGAGGTAAGAGCAACTGCGCAGATATCAGGTATGTCAGAAAGAAAGAGGGAGGAGAGATGATGAGATGCCTACCTCAGCAGATGTGCAGAAGTGCTGAGGTTTAGGGGCAAGGAGAAGAAGATTATATAGGGTAGTGACAATAAGGTTAAGAGGGAGCCCCAACTATAAAGTACAAAGAAAGGAAAGATGTGACACATGTTATAAATAAATCCATACAACATACCATCCAGCACAACAAGTAACTGGTGGGAAGAGCAAGATAAGATGAGCATCATGAAGATGTACAGAGTATGTAAAGGTAGGACCAGTGTCCTATAGTAGGTGATGTTGAAATATGAGCACCATGCAGATGAAGAAGGGAATTTATTTTGCAAATGTGCTAAGGGCATGTTTCTGTCAGGCTTCATTTATGGAGCATATACTCTTTTATTTCTTTTCATTTCTTTTATGTTTCTTTTGATGATCTGATAAGATAAGATCTATTTATCTTCTTGTTGTTACATCTTATCTTATCATCTCTCACTTACTATCATTGCAGTCTAGACCATGAGGTCATAGCATGCACCTTTGGCATATTCCACTACTTACTGCAGGTATTGTCTGATAGACCTGCCCTTTAGTTACTGCACTGGTCCATGCACTTATAGCTAGAGAGTATATAGGTTCTCTTAGATAGATGAATATACTCCAGCTTGTTATGGCTGTATTTCCTCTTCTTTTAGTGTGAACTATTTGTTGAGTGCACCTGGTCTCATAGTCTCCATACATGCACCATATTTAAGTATCTACTAAATATCAAATTGTAGGCCCAGCCCATGGCAAAATCACAGGGATGAGGAAACCACAAGGACAGGGAAATCATGAGGATAGGGAGTGAATGGTGCAAGTTCAACAGCCCAAAATACAACAGGTGAAAATCAACAATCATGTTAGTCTTTCTTCTGTTCTTATGGATCTACACTTGAATGCTTTGGCAGTGTTGATTACCATATTTTCTCTTGTACTTTCCTTTTGCACAGGTCCAGTGTTCCTGGGTTGATGGATAGGGATATGTATGAGTAGTGATCATTGTCAGTACAATGCACCTGCACAGGCTTTGCTAATGGGTATGTCTGGGTATGGGTATGGGTATAAGGACCAGACTTTATACCTGTGGACATATGGGTCTATGGGTTTTTCAGTCTACAATAGTAACCATACAGTTGATATTTCTGTTTTGCCTTTTGTCTTTACAGTTTAAGAAGTTTTTTTTCTGTCCTTCTGTCTATTTGTAATCTACAACACTACTTCATGCCATTATTGCTATGTGTATAGTTTTCATGGGTGATAGCCCAGGATGATCACTAGGGATGGGGACAGGAATGGGGACAGGGACAGGGACAGGGATAAGGTCTGTTGCAGCTTATGTTTAATGTCACAGATTAATATTTGATTTTGTCTTATTTAGACATTATTGCAACACAACAGGTCTATACTTTACAGCTGGAGAGGCAATTGGAACTTGTCTGTAAGTTGGACTTGGTCTGTAATTGGGTAGAGCAATTTTTCCATTAATTTTTTGTTGCAACAACCTATGTATACTTTCTCAGATGATATCCTATTACTCTATGTTGCAACGCAACAGGTTTTTTACACTAGTGAGGAATAATAGGAAGCGCATGCGGTACGGGCTGTCGCTCGTATACCGCGGGCGCTGGTTCTGCACAAGATAACACACATCAGTGCGCTGAGCGTTAAGCCAGCTCCATCAGAGGCCACTCACGGCGTCTGTCGCACGCGAGGCGTATCTCGCTCGTATACTATACTGTGGGCGCAGGTTCTGCACAAGATAATACACGTCAATGCGCTGAGCGTTAAGCCAGCTCCATCAGAAGCCACTCACGGCGTCTGTCGCACGCGGGGCGTATCTCGCTCGTATACTATACCGTGGGCGCAGGTTCTGCACAAGATAACACACATCAGTGCGCTGAGCGTTAAGCCAGTTCCATCAGAAGCCACTCACGGCGTCTGTCGCAAGCGGGGCGTCGGCATGAGTGGGCCCGACCTCGACGTCGTCGACGCCGTCGTCGTCCGCACCCTCGACGACCACAGCGGGAACGCCTGACATTGCAAGAAAAACGCATCAGCACCAACACCCACAGCTCCCCGATTCTCCTCTGACTTCAAGATAGTAGTGAATAGCAGACACCCACTTCGTCGCAGTTCACCAAACCGTGCACCTTCCGCTCCCTTCCACAGCGACCCGTCCTTGTCACGAAAGAAGTATCTGCCAGAATCAGCGTCATACCCCACTCTCTTCATTCCCTCTGGCAACCGGTAGTCATCCTAGACAAAGACGGAGCGCACGCTGGTTGTCAGAGGGCTGACGCATGCCGATGAGCCAGGTAAGCCAACTTCATCGTATTGTGTCCAGCGTCCCATGAACGATTTTGAGGGTCTTGAGGGTCGTAAAGCAGGATGTGATGAAAGCTGTGTACCCTTCGGCTTGACAAGCACATGGGAGCATGAGTTCACCACGTGACCCTTGCGCTCACCTCGTCACTAGCTCAGTTACCATTTCGGACATTATGTTAGCATCACCTTGTTGTTCCTAGCTGCTTGCAGTACCGCACTTCGTCGTCGTCTAACCAACATAGCGTGGTCCTTTCATGCCTTTCGCTTTTTTTGCCACCAGCCAGCCAGCGGGCTCCCACCGATCCCGAAAAAAAGTAAAACGAATAACCGCAGTTAGAACAATCAATTGCAATGGCCGAATCAGTACATGTTTCCACTGCGCTACGCATCGTAACAATAAGGCACACCGGGAGTAGATGCAAAGCAAAACGAATCGGGGCCCTAGGCGAGTCTCGTATGATATGGTATGCGAGTGGTCGCTGGGACCATTTTGTGAGCGGAACCGATGGATGGGAGGCACTGAGATAAATACAGGCCCTCCAATAAATAGAAAGAATGAAAAATGAAAAAAGGAAACGTGGTCAGACTATGTATGGCTAGATGGCAGGCGATGAATGTGTACAGCGTGCTGTAGACGGGACCAAACGAGACAAGCGGGGTGGCATAGTGTAGAGAAATCGTGGGATAGAATGCGGAGTGCATATATGAATCTAAAATTCGAGGTGAGGGCAGGTCGTTGGATAATGTAGGAGGGGTTTTTTGGCGAGAAATGATGAGTCACAGGTCCGGCAGAAATAGGTTGATGCGAGGAAGCTTAGTGGGGGAGCCACCGCTATTTTTCGGGTAGATGAGTTGCGAGAAGGTTGAGCGGTGCCCACCCGTTGAGGACGAGAAATCCAATGGATAAGAGGAACGAGAGATGAGCGAAGCAAGACGACCAATGTATCATAGGGGTCTGTAGAGTAATGGATTGGGAGGGGGGGAGACAGACGAGAATATGCGGATATGCATATGGTATGAACGTTATTGAAGGAATTTTGAGGGCGCAATCGATTGGCAAGGTAGATCTGTAGGTGTAATATGATGATGGAAAGATACTGTGATGGAAATTTGTACAAATATGCAGAAAAGCAGACAGAACAAACAAGAGGTGGGTGGGGACGTGGGGAAAAACAACACAAATCCTGACAATCGAATAGATGATAAGCGATAAAGACGTCTACTTGACCGGATGATTCGGTGGAGCAAGGGAGTAATGAGCGCCCCCCCCCCCCAGCCTATCCAACGGGACGTGAAAAAAAAAGTAGATTGCAGGGACGATGAGGAAAACGTTTGTGACAGCGCGAGTGATGGAGGGGGGTAGTGGTACATTGCAAGTCTTCAGAACGCGCGGCAAGGCGGAAATATCCATCACACGATCCCCTTATTGATCCTGCAAAAACGGACCTGTGTGTGGAAAAAAATCCCCACACAGAAATGCCGACAACAGGTTGCATTCGGGGCCCGTCTGCCACGCCCATCTCAATCTCTGCGTAGACAAAGCAATAAGCGAGGCGCTTGGTATGTTTCGGAAATAGCATTTCCGAGCGCGCAGAGGCTCACCTCGTGTTAAGTACGGACTACAGCCCACACAACAAACTCATCAACTGCTCATCTCTCGGACACAGCCCAACCCCACACCTCCCAGGCTGCCAAACGCCATCGGACCCGACATCCCGATTTCAGCAAGACTGCCTGGAGGTGATATGTCTGGGGTAGCGTGGAGAGAGCGGGGCGAGCTCTGAGCAAAGCACCACTGGCGGAGAAATGCTGCATAGGTTGAATCCGATGGATGCATACCAGATGTAGGGATCGGCCTCGGGGATGACGGCGCATCCACGTGTAATGCGGCAAACCCCTTCGACAGCGATGACAGGGGGCTCCGTGGTGATGAAGATTCTTCATTACGTGGATCCTGCGGACGAGCGGTCCGTGGAGCCACCTCGCTATCTTCTGCACTGACAAAGCCTTCGTCCGCTTCTGCAACCTCTGTTGGGGAACTGGCGACATGTTCACGCTGTACAGACGGCGATTGCACAAGATCCTCCTCAGCCGACGACACAACGGTGGCAGGCTGACCGCCAATCACAATTCGAGGCACGCATGTGCTGGACACGGTCCTGCCTAGGGCAGCCAAAGACGGTCGGACGGGTGCAGGGGCCGCGTAGTGCTTCAGATGAAGACGAGTGGGCGAAGATGGGGAGGAAGCGGCGCGAGGGAGGGGGGGAGGGCAGACGGGGGTGAGTGGGGTGGGTGATGGTGCATCGGCAGAGACTGCGTCTTGGGAGGAGAAAGTGCCAAGTGATTCTTGCTGAGAGACCATTGCTTGTGGTTTGGACCGAGGAGGCGCAGCAGTCAAGAGGAACGGCGAAGGGCTCGGAGGTGGGACGGGAGCGCTAGCGCCGCGTTTGCGAGATGACAGGGAGGATGAGGTTCGCGGACGAAAGCAAACACGGAAATTGGCACCTCCGTTGTTGTCCCACCACTCACCCTGGCCTGGGACGGAGAAGCGGGCGACGAGAAAGAGGGTGCGGTCCGGCAGTCGGGCTTCGTGATCCTCGAGGCGGATAGAGAAGGTGAAGCGATCCCATGAGTGTTGTGGGCCGAGGATATCGCCAAGGGAACGCGGACGAGCATCACGTATGACGGGCGGGGGGAGGGCAGCGCCCGAATACGCAGCGATGACTTCGGAGACGGTCGTCCAATCGTCAAGGGTGAAGCGAACGCCGACCTGCTTCTCAAAGGCGATATTGCGGACAAGAACGGTGCCGCGGAGGGTGGGTGGGCGGGCGGGCGGAGGAAGGGAGATAGACTCGATGTGGATGTTGGCATATGGATCTGGATGAGCGACCGGGAGCGGGGAGGTGCGGTCGGGGGAGAAGTCTATTTCAGTCAGTGGAGACGATGATGAAGACAGCGACATAGGCGGGAAAGGGTACACATTTGGTTCAGGCTCAGTCTCCGTCTCAGTGTCGTCCGGCGCCGGGCTCGACACCGCTAGCGGACGACCAGAGCGTCTGAAGACCTTGACAGACTCGAGGCCACTGTCCTTGTCTTTGAAGTGGACGTTCTTGGGGTTATATACAGGAGTGGTGGGCATGGACCGGGCGCGGGAGGGGCGTGAATAGTCCGGGTCATCGAGAATGTGGCCTGGGCCGTTTCCATTTGTGTCCTGGCCATCGACGATAGTGGAGGAGGAAGAAGAGGACTTGAGAGAGGACTTAAGAGGCTTGCCATTGGAAAGGATAACGCCGGAAGAGCTGGGGCGGACGAATGAGGGGGAAACAGTGGGACGGGAGATACGTGGCTGAGAAGGGTCTGAGAGGGGGAAAGGGATGGCGAGGGGAGGAGGAATGGGACGAGAATCGTCGTCGTCGTCGACGTCGTCATTAGAGATGTGGAAGAGGGACTTTGTGGAGAGTTTCCTCCTTGGAAGGATGGCGGGGCGGTTGTTGTGGGGACGGTTGGGGATGTAGGGCATGGCATGGGTTGCGGATGCTCCACGCGCATTCGAGTCCTCTACTAATATTGTTTTCCCTCCTCTCCCGGCGTAACGTCACTCATAACTGTGACGCTTCTCCAACACACGTTCACCTTCCTCACGTCTTCCTTCCCCGACCCGTTTCTCCTCCGTAATCCATCTAGCTCCCGTCTCCTCTTATTTCCCCCCACCCCTAGCCTTTTTTTTTTTTTCCTCCAACGCTTTATTAGCTGTCCCCGCTCACGTCGGAGTTGCTATCCCTGCTGCGCGCTCCGACTCCATCGCCCTAATCTTCCTCCACTCCATGTCTTTTCAAATCTCGCTTCCCTTTCTTCATATCGCTTCTCCCACGGCCCCCTGTACCTGCCTGCCCGTGTGCTCTGCCTTCTTCGATCCCACCCATTTTCTTTCTTTCTTTCTTCAAGCGCCTGTAGCCTGTCGGTCTGTCAATTGTTCGTGACCCCTATATACGCTCGCTCTATCCATTAACTTTTCTAGTCCGCTTCTTTACCTGATATGCACTTGCTCACATCTCGACCGCTATTACATATCTCCCTGCCGCCCTACCAATCTCCCACTACCGGCTTCTCATTCCGCATCTATGCTGACCAAATATTGTTCTATTTGGTTGTCTCCGCCCCTTCAATCCCCATCCCAGCTCTTCTTTTACTTTTACCCCTTCTATTCTCATTTGGCGCACAGCAAACACAGCTTTTTAATTCCATCCACATGTTGGCAAGTTTAATACGGCACTTTGCTTCCATTCCATTCCTGACGCGTGCCACACTTTCTTGGCTGCTCCCTCTGATACGCCATCCATACCTCGTTCCTACCTCATCTTCATCGTTCAACCCACGTCTGCTTCTTTTTTCCCAGGCGCCCAACCTACTATCTTCTGCTGCCAGCCAATCCGTCGACTTGCTCTTCCATAGCTTACAACGTACACGATTTTCGTTTACCCTGCCATTTATCGCGTACAGCCCTTATCGCTGCCCTATCTACCAATCCCTGTCGTCCATGTCGTCTGCGCCACAAATTGCGCTTCTTCGCATGCATTGCTTGCACCGACTCGTTGACTGCTCGGCCGTGTTGCCTCGCCTCTTATCTAGGTCTCCACGGCGATGTTCGCCCTGATCTCTTATCACCCACAGATCTGATTACCGGCCGTGTACCATCCTAATGTTTTCTGTCTTATATCGGCAGGTTTCCTCATCCGGCTCCTGATGGGAGTACCTGTCTCGTTAGTCATGGATGCGGTTACTAAACTCAAATATTGTGTGATTTTATATCGTAACCTCGTACGTAGGGTTGTCTCTCCGGGATGTTTTTCCGAACGGGTCTCGTTATGCCAGAAACTCTTATGGCAGTTACAGTCGGATTTTCGGCCCTCGCCGTCCGCTGGTATACCATGCCCCCGATGGAGCATCATGCTCGGATGCCAAATATATCTAGTTCGTCATCAAAGCTTCTCTAGAAGCATTCCATACTCCATTTGTTAGATAGCGAAAACGCATGGCTTTCTCCTGTGGCGCCCCCTGTACGTTTACGCTGCCGATTCCAATGCGGGCATTTCGCGTCGGTGCATCAGCTACTGTTCTCAGCGCCGGATGCAAACTATACATAGCTTAGTGCAATTTGGAGAACACTATGCCACTTCGACGAGGAATGCCGTGTACCGCACCAGATACGCATCGTTCAGCCGAAATAAAACGCGACCATCCATTGTGCTTGGAACAGAGAAAGCTCAGTATCCTGGCGCACGAAGCGTCGAAAGTTTGTTCCGCGTGCAGCTGGCGGTGCAGGCGCCATCCGAAGTGACGGACATGACTTGGACCACGTCCCAGTATCGCAGCCCTACTCGCCATCGACGCAAGAACCAACGCGCCGCACGCATCTCGAACAACCCCCAGTACCGCACCGATCAGCAAAGATGGCCTAGCCCGTTTGAATATCCGCCCGCCCGCCGGGAAATCAGAAAACAGTCCTCATTTCTGTGTTAGGATATTCGATCAGTATGACCTTTCTGTCGGCTTCTCGGCATCGGCGCGGCCGTAGACCGATCCGTGCTAGCCTGTGAGCCTGTAACCCTTTCACGAACTTCGTGGCGCCGGCCTCGCACTATCGAGGATGATCGCGCGCCCGCGCGTCAAACAACCCTGCCCTAAAAGGTTCAAATGTCCAGGCTCTTGATGCATCCGTGATTCGGACTGCGGTCTCAAGGTGGAGCAGTGTTGTACACGTTACGCACTGATAAGCCCTGGTAATGGAAGTAGACACGGTCCAGGGACAATGACTCGATGGATAAGGTTGAAAAAAGGTGTAGCGACTGCCAGTATACTAGTGGAGTTGAGCGTTGAACAACAGTGCCATCTCACATCACTGGGACACGCATTCATGTAGTGCCTTTCGAGCTGATTCCTAGCGACGTCAAATTCCTCCAGGAACATGGCCGATTTGACGTGCATTCTCGCGTATGCACGTCTCCAACGTCGTCTGCACGAGATGGGCATCAATGCTAACAACATTATCTCCGCTGCTACTGGCAGGCATGACTAAAGGTGCGTCGGCGCGAGGCTGCGCGCAGGTGACCTGACATCGCCGATGCAGTCATCGGCTCCCGTCATGTTTGTGTGTGCTGTCCTGCACTCACACTTTGCACTCCGCAGTACACGTCCTCCGCGGGCTCTTTTGTGCCTACTGCCGCGCTCGTGCGTCTCACGTACCAGCATCATTTCGACCGGAAGGCGTCAGACGCCGCCTGGAACTCAACCACGACATCTAGTGCTCTGCATGTGACGACGTCGCTTGTCGCCCGCTGCCTTCACAAACATGGGTTCGCATCACCGCGTGGGGCGGGGTTAGAGAGGTATGCCAGCTCCGTTGCTCACCAGCAGTGCAACCCGCAACGCTGACGCGCCCCCCCGCAGATCCCGCCCAGTAGTTCTAGTGGCAGAGTTGGAATGCTAGATATTATCGTGGACCAAATGCTACTACATGCATAACGACTGCGAAACGGGCACCTTTAGTACTCGTTTCGTGGCTGTCGTACTGCAGGAGGGTAGATCGAGAAGCGAGAGGAGAGTGGAGAGTGGAGAGTGGAGAGTGGAGAGAGAAATTCTGGTATGTTGTAAGTTACTAATGGTGCTTTCTCGTCGTCGCTGAGGCGCAGCGCCTTTGGTGTAGTGGCATCCTCTGCCAGTGCAAAGCGCACGGAGCGAAAGCACGGGCGCATGTGCTGCGGTCGGCGTTCGCCAGCTCCATGCCCAGGCGCACCGTATCATCGAGCACTTCGTCTATAATGCGCCCCTTGATGGCGGTACGCAGCGCACGGAACTCCATGTTGTATTGCTGCTGCTCTTCAGGGGAGTGCATATTGAGGTACTGTAGTGCCACTTTTCATGGTGAGAAGATACGGTATTTGCTCTAATTTTTCGAATTCAGATATAAGGCTAATCGATAGCCCCAGTTTTTGCGCGATGGTTGCTGGTTGCTTTCTGGTTCAAGACTCCGCGCGTAGGTTTTACCTCGAGCAGTATTCGAGAGTTCTTAGGATGCATTATTTCTGTCATGGTCCGGTTTACTGACTCCGCGCAAAGTCTTGAATACCAGCCATTATCTTGAACGGCGTTTGAGATGGGTCCCGCGCAGGATGGCGGAAGTTTTTGTTGAGGGTTGTCAATTTTGGCATGGAGATCATTTAAATGTTGGAGTTTGACTATTGCCTCAAACAGCGTTCGGGGTGCGTCCCGCTTAGGACAATAGCTATTATGCTGTGGGGCTGATGGGTTTTTCCGACCCTGCGCAGGGTCAAAAACCCTTTCATTGTCTTGAACGGCGTTCAGGACGAATCCCGCGCAGGACAACTAGGATTTGGATCTGCAGGCTTAGGGTTTCTTATCGAATGAGTCGAAGGGTTGAGGAGTCGTCCACGGACTGTGGCAGATCTGTCATGGAGAGTCCTGGACGTCAGATCCTCATCCAGAGGTTAGCTTGGAGCTTTTTCGAGTGATAGGGGTTTTTCTCTCCTTATTTTATGCTTTCAGTTTACTTGCTCTCACCTATTATCGTTTGCGTCACCCACCCTCCCTTGCCCCGCCTTCTTTTGTGCACGTTTTTTTGTTGTACTGCTTTGCTCTTTACGGGTTTGGTCTTTGCGTCAGGTTTGGCTTTGTTGCGCCCTTGATTCTTGTACAACAGCGCAGTTTGTCTCCTAGGCGCTCCTCGCAAAAAAGAAGCGTCGTATTCTGCTATCTTTTCTCTGCATGCGAAATTTCCGATTGGATGCGAAATCCATTAGACCGTTTCAAGTAATTGTTGGAGATCGGGTGTGGTCCGTGCGAGCTTATGCGATCTCGCAGTGTGGATGCAGTGCGGATGCAGGGTTAGGAGATATAAAAATTGGCTACTTTGTGTTGTATGCCTTCGCGCAATCGCCCTTTCCTCTCTCCCCGCCGGGCTAGGACAGACGTGCAAAAAAATTGTCGCATGTGTTCAACCGTTCGTTTCAACAGTAATTATATATAATGTAATGCTAGGATGCACGCTAACCCAGTAATGGTGTGCCTGGAGCCGCTGGACAGTCAGGTGCACACTGCACGATGCCATGTATCCACTAGTGCATATGGCGCCGACGAAGAAGGTCCACTATTGAAGTGCCCCTGCCTGTTTCAATTGCACGCGTCGAGTGCCTAGCATCGCGCTGCAGAATCGACAACGCACCTGGGTCTCATCGTCCCACCCGCATGTCATCATCACCAGCACGCCACCGCCTCACCTGCGCCACATAAATACCAACCCTTACTCGCCTACCCTGCAGGCGCTATGGCGATTGTGTGCAGTGCGCGACGCGCCGCTACCGCGGCGAGCGGACCCAGGAACACGCCGTCGGAGCTTTTATTTTTCTTTCCATGGCTGCATGCTTCTCCCGCGCGTGCCTTGCTGGCTGCGGCCGCGCCGCACCTTTGTGCCCTGACATTTGAAAGAATAGGCGTGTCCGGTGCGGTGGCCGACAGCGACACGCAATACGCAGGCTAAGTCGGCACGGTGCTATTTCTGGTGCGCGTCAATTGATACGCGCGATATCAGGAATGGCAAGGTGCCATCGCTGCGGCGGTGACGCTGGACACCTGCGTTAATCTGTGCACTGATCGATCAGCAAGGGGGAACAGATTAAGGCAGGGCCGCAGGATTGCCGCAGGGTGGGGCACCCGTGAACCCCCCCGGTGTAGGGGCCCCGATGTATTTGTCAGCAATTGCCTCTGCAAGCGTGCCACGGATGACGCGATCTGTAAGTGCGGCCGTGCGTGAAGAAAGGGAGGGAGATGTGCCACCCTAATCACTCCGTCGCCATGTCATCTATACACCCGGGCCGATAGCGCCGTCTTCTACCAGGCTTCTTCGGCAGGTGGTCTACACGCACGTTTCGTTGGTGTCCTTTCCCCACACCCGTTTTGCCTTACCGTCCTGCGCCGCTTTACGAGCTTTCATTAGCGGCGACAGTCGCATTTTCACAGCGAGCTAGACGTGTGAGGCCCGGGTTCCATCTCGGGCCATGCGATACCGCACATTCCCGCATCTGTGCTTCCTCGCTCCACCTGCCCCTGCACATTCAGCACAGTGTATATAGTCTGTGGGGCCGATTTGATACAACATTCGCAAGCAGGACAAGAACAGGCACAAGAAGCCAGACTGAATGCGAGAAGCACAAGCACCCCATACTCGAGTTGATGCAGTGATTGCGTATGCGAGGCTGTACAGTACAGATATTCCTCTTGTAGCCTTTTGACCACAGTTTACAACTTTACACCAGTCCCTTCTCTTGGTTTCTAGATTGAAGGGTTGTGCAGTGACTATGGCACATTTGTCGTCGGATCGTCCTCATCTGGCTGCAGACCCGTGCGCTATTGGTTCTTCGGGCTTGTCGAGCTGCGTGTTAGGGCTGCTTCAGGGCTTCTCCTGCGCCCATCTCGCCTGTTCTCATTTGCGCTATCCACCCTTCCGCCCTTTATTTTCCTGCTGTTGGGTTGTATTCTGGCTTTTCTAGTTATTCTCCATGTCGATTTTTTCTCTAGCTAAATTAGCATTATTGTACCCTTGATATTGTTTTCGCTTGTCTCGATAGGTGCTCCGTAGGCGCCCACGGGGCGTCGTATTCCCGCTATCATCCCCTGGTTCTTATTACTCTCCTGAAAACACTCCGTTCTGTCTTCCGAAGTGATTGTATTGTGATGGATGTCAGCCACTACAGCCCCTGAAAACCCACCCGTAAACACTCTTTTCCGTCTTCTGAACTTCTAAACTTCCTTCTTGGCCTCTGTCATTCGTATCCGATGATCCAGAATCTCGCTCTACTTTAGCATTCATCAGGCCCGAAAATATACCAGTAAATCTCGATTGAAACATGGCTCTAGGCTGTCGCTGGTGGCAGCAGCGGTTCAATGCTAGGGTCAGAATTTAGGTATCCTGGGGGACGCATTGGCAGCTGCATACAGATGGGGGTGGTCAAGTGATCGGCACCACAGTAAGTTATTCTGTGACGGAGACTAGACCAGTCTCGCCGCGCTACCTAGGTTCACCGGGCCCGTCATCCCGAGCCCAGGTCAGCCGCACGCCTAGATTATAAAGTGGTTCAAGTGGACCGCTCTGGCAATCTGCGTGCAACTCGAGTCCAGATGTGCATCATGAGAGATGTCTGGAATCCGGATGCGCCACAGACAGCTGTTGGCAAGACAACGAAAGCGTTATAATTAGTTGTCATTGTCCTCAGCCACCCCGCTTCCGTGGAATTACGCGTAAAGCATATATCAACACAGCCAATCCATCAGAAAGGTACACCACAACCTGCACCACCCGCCTAGTCCCCGCACGTCTACCGCGACTGTCCTCTAATGCGGAATTTGAGACCCTCCCCCGCTATTTGCCGTCCCATCCACGCCCTGCCGATACAGCTCGAGCTCCTCGATGACGTTCATCAGCGCATTCACCTCCCACTTCCCGTACACAAACCCAACATACAGCAGCGTCGTGCCCAGCCACGTCGCCACCGCACCCGCGAGTACGAATAGCGGCGCGTAGCACGTGCGCCGCGTCCACGCCACACTGGCGGCGAGTCCCACGAGGGCCGCCACGCATGCGCCGAAGCCGAGCATTTCCCGCTTCGCGCGCACGCGCGCATACCGGTAGCATTCCGTCAACGCCTGCATCATCTGTGTCGCTGTCGCGGCGGAGAGGCGCGAGGACACGGGCAGCGAGACGCTCGCAGCAGTGGGTGATGCATGCGCCGCGTGCGCAACATGATCGGGGTATGTGATCGCGAACGTGGCCTCAATGCCGAAGTGGTCGGAGTAGGAGAACGTGTGCCCCGGCACGGGCTCGGTGAGCATGACGCGCGTGTGCGTCGGGGTGAGCAGCGGCCGCGGAGCGCCGGCAAGCGCGTCGGCGTTGCGGAAGAAGATGTAGTCGAGGCGCTTGCCGTGCCCGGTGACTGCCTGCACGTCGAGCGACTTGCTGGCGGAGTAGGAGTTGCATGGCGAGTCGGCGGTGATGCCGTGCACGTGGATGGCGTCAAGCATCGAGATACAGGACGAGGCAGGCGGAGGCGTGTGTGCCTGTGTTGCGACCCACGCGTCTGTGAGTGTGGCGTGGTCACGGATGATGGTCATGGGGAGTGTTGTCGGGATGCTGTTGAAGTCGCCAGCCTGTCGTCGTCTCGTCATTCGTTATGCGTTGCGATTCGATGTAAGCCAGGGTACGTACCGCAATGACATACCGCCCGATCTCTGCAGCCTGCTTCGCCAATTTGGCGAATTCCCATGCGTTTACGAGGCGGTGCGCGCGCTGGTGCTCGGGGCCACCGTCACCGCCTTTCGCAAATAGCTATCATGGATGAGAGAGAAACTACAAGAAAAGCACGGCACGGTTGACTTACATGTGTATTGAAAAACTGGATCTGGCCAAGGATAGGGTGCGTGACGAGGACGCTGGCGGCGGCCTTGCCGACGAACCAGTCGCCAGCTTTGACGTCTATGGGCGAGCCGTTGAGCGAGTAAGGGTGGATCGTCGCACTTACGATGGGGAAGCGTGTGAAGATGGCCAGACCTGCGCCGAGGGCACCGCTGCGTCGAGTGCATGAGATGGCTCGCTCGAGTGAGACGAAGACAGCACGCACCTGTAGAAGAATTTGGCATATGGTAGGGGCTTGGAAACACTTTCGCGCACGAATTCGTAGTCTGCGTACACCCAGAGCTCCTGCAGAACGACAACGTCGTAGTGCGAAAGAGCCAAGAAGGCGGATATTGCAGCAATGCGCTCACGCCTGTTCTTGGAGACATACTTCAGGCCCCTGAAACATGACACCTTGAGTTACAGGACTGAAGCGCTTAGTAGTGCAGCAGATACCAGCAGTTGAGGGAGAAGACATGGAGCTCTGTGTCTGACATCACTCGTTCGCTGTTGCAATGCTGCAGACAACATGTGGTGCCACAAAGTGACTTTTGTACTTTCCGATTTGGATATACTATAATATGTAAGACAAGCGCCCGCTACCAGTGTGGCGATAAAAGTACTATTAGTTACCACTAGTTCGTGCATCCCCACATCTCGTGCATTGTTCAAAACAACACTTTTCTACTACAAATCTTCAAACTAATACATGCATATGAAATGATAAATCATAAGAACACCCTTCAAGCTTTAACAGATGCGATCTAACAAGAAACAAAAGAGATAAAATTTTGGTGGTGACAACAGCTTGTGTCACTCTCAATGTCACCTGCCAGTACTGCCGCAGCGGAGTTTTAAACTCAGACATGCTAGTGGCAACATGTCTGAATGCATACATGGGTGAGTAGTATGGTCTGCACTCGAGTTGGTGGGAAGTGGGAAGGTCCTGTTGAAACTGGGTAGCACAGCAAGGGAAGTAAACACCATGACATAAAACTGATAAGGGTAGAGCCTGAGGGCCATTATAGAAAGAGACAAGGCTACAGCCTTGGTAAGGCAGAGCAGAGCTTAAGACCACATCTGTAAGACAAGAGAAGATGTGTACCAGATGGTAGAGGGTACACAGAAGAAAGAGAGAGCTCAGAGAGTAGAAGAGATACTCACCTCAGCACATGCAGAAGTGCTGAGGTGAGAAGATGATGAGGTAAAGAAGATATAGTAAGAGCAAGATAGAGTTGAAGAGGAGCTCAAACCATAAAGAGAAAAGAAATACCAATAAGATGAGATAGAGATAAGTATACTTTAATAAGTCAACAGTGTGATCAGCATCATAAGGTAATGAAAAAACCAATAAAAACCAACAGCTGAGGTGAGTATCTCTTCTCCTCTCTCAACCCTCTTCTGACATACCTGCTCTATGCAGCTCTCTCTTTCTTCTGTGTGCCCTCTACCATCTGGTACACTTCTTCTCTCATCTTACAGATGTGGCAGTCATGCCCTCTCCTCTTGCTCTGATGGGCTTTAGCCATTCTCTCAATCTCAATCTGTTTTGGGCTTGATGCCTATTTCTTTTATGTCATGGTCTTCTCTCTGCTTGCTGCCTTGCCCAGAAATCAACATCAGCAACATGCACAAGTGCTGAGGTGAGAAGATGATGAGGTAAAGAAGATATAGTAAGAGCAAGATAGAGTTGAAGAGGAGCTCAAACCATAAAGAGAAAAGGAAATACCAATAGGATGAGATAAAGAAAGAGATAAGTGTAAGAGTGTGTAAGGGTAAGTTGCCTAAGATAGCCAAAAATTGACACCATCATGTTATCATATGTTTTCTGGAGCATGTTGCTGCTATCTCCAACAGTATAAGTATATAAAGGACAGGATACCATACATACAAGACTCAGCTTAGTTTCTTGTATGCTATGCTACTTGTATCCTGCTCCTGTACAGTCATAGCCACCCATCTGGCATACTAGTCTGTAACACTAGACTAAGCTGCACCTACTCACAGTGTAGCTGACACTGTGGCTCTGCCAATCCCAGTCAGCCTCCACCCAGACTTCTAGTTTTCACCCTGATGTGATGTGGTCATCTACTGAGGTCACACCATTGAATGTATTGGATGACAACAGTGGAGAATCTCAGGTACAAATCAATACCTTGACATATCTGGTCTTGACAAAGAACCCTCCAAGTATGAGGTCTACTCTTACATACAACAATGTGGGAGTACCAAGATTGAAAGTGCCAAACTACCACTTTCTAGGCTTTCTGGACCACCCCTCACTCCTATTGTTGAAGTACCAATTGTTGATTATCTTACTTGCACTGTTTTCTCTCTGGCACCTGTCCCCCACATCTTATTACTTAAGCTGGTCTATGTGTGCTCTCAATTTGTATATAGGATAGACTCATAGTGATTGTAAATGATAAGTGGACATCTACCCCTCTTTCTTTTTGTGTCTTGCCTCTGTCAGTCCTGACCCTCTTATCTGTCTCTTTCAGTCCTCCAATTATGGAGACTGTCCTTTATATCATGCTTGTCAGTTATTGTGTTGCCATCTTCATCCTTGCTAGTGGGTACATTATGTACATGCCATCCTCATCTGACTCTGCCCCTGTCTAGTGGGGCCTCTTGTCACCTTCACTGTGGCACTCTTGACCTCTTGTTTCAATACCAATTGCCTCCACTTCAATTCCTCTCCTTCCACCTACTATTCCAAGTTTTACATCAGTCATCACCATGTCTATGATCTCAAATTGTTCTTTAAACCTGCTAAACCAGAAATCTATGATGGGAATAAAACAAAGTATTGTGCTTTATCAATTCATGTACCCTATATGTTGAGGGTCTAGATCTCACAGATGATTGCAAATGTATTATGTGCATACTCCCCATCATGCAAAAGGGACCACCCCCACCTGGCATGATCATTACATCAAAGACAAGTATAATGCCACTCTCCAACTGTTACGAGGCACTTGCTTTGGCACCTCGTAATGTGCATTTTCTTTTTCTTTTTCTCTTTTTCTTACTTACTAGTAAAGTGTAGTATTATTACTACAAGTGTGAGCTTAGCTCCACTTTACTTAGTAAGGACTTATATTTCCTTTTTCTTTTATAGTACTTAAGTATTT